>JAANSQ010001120.1:0-16732 GCA_036850885.1 Lepidocyrtinus dapeste
AAGGGAGAAAACGTCTTCAAAAAAGAAAGCTGCATCCGGCTGAAATAAAAATTTTCATTCATTTCATTTTCGAAATTCTATATGAGCTGTTTAGGGCGAAGTGACAGACAGCATCTTCTATACAGTTGATTGGTATGCGTTAAAATGTCCGAAATTATTTGTGAGGAATGGTTATTGTTACTCGCTTTGAACAGCTACTGTACTTTATTGTCAACAATGATCGAAAATTTTCTGGGCAACTTTCCACTAAACTGGGAAAGTGACAGTTTTTTATGATAAGAAATTATTAAGCTATACTTAAAATTATTATTTCTTCTTTAAAGTTTGCTAAACACTGACGGTATTTAAAGTCTTAGCCTAATACAAACTCTTGGAAGCGGTTCTTCTTCAAGCACTTCCTTAACCTAGAGCTGTACATTTCGTCAGGGTCACATCGGTTTGGAAGAATATCTGCACTGGAAGCGCCGTGCATTCCATTCTATATTGCAAATATTAATAACTCGAATGATTTTTATTAAGATATGCTTCGTCTCACATATTTAATGTTAAAGAATCAATGTCATATTTCATCTAACCGGCATATTTAGTTCGCATTCGCTAGTCTCAAAGTTGAAGGTCTTATCGTCGCCACAGAGACCGCGGTCTCCTGGTACACATTTCAATGTAACTGTGTTTCGGATTCGGATAAGGACTTCACCTTCTTTGCAATAACCCTGAAGGCAACGGAGGGAAAATGACTAATTGAAAAGGTGGACTTGTCGCCAATTTAAGGGATAATATTTCGTTTATACAAATACTTATACCTTTTTTCGTAGGAGGTAGCAAGATTTGTACTTGGTATCGAAAACAAAATCCGGAGGGTGTGAGCAAAAGAGAAATCTGCCATCTGGAGATTTCTTAATCTTATCAGGATCTTCATTGCTTAAGCATGTACACGCGCAAAATCCTGCAGTGGACTCGGTGGAATCTACTAGCAACGTCTCGTGGAAGGCACAAGGTCCCCTATATCCTGCTAAGTAGCATTGTTTGGCATCTGGAGAGTTCCCATGCTGCACCCACGGAATGCCATCGATTGATCTGCAAAGTTAATTTAAAAATCATTCCAAATCCAAACTTAAAACTCAGTAAATTCAAGATTTAAATAATGAAGCATACTTTGGGCAACCTGGAGCGCTTTTTGCAGTTCCAGGATTTTTACCAGTTTCATTATAACTGTAATCAACAGGCACTCCGGTATTGGACTCGATAACAGCGAGATTGCTTATGGTTCGTTCCGTTTGTTTCGAACTTGGACTACATAGTCCTCGCCCAACGAGATCCAGAACTGAAAGAACTACAACTGATATCAAAATCCCATCCACTGGATTCAATATCTTTCGACGCATTATGATATTTTTACACAACGTTTGACTAAATTCATTGCATTCCAGTATCCAGAGGGTCCACTAACTTACTGCTACAAACTACTTACAATCTCTCAAACAAACTAATCTGCGCAAATTTTCTGAACTTTACCCGTTTACCCTGTTGAATTCCCCAGCTGAATAAAAAACATCAAGTGGGTTGGCACAGCAAATGATTATGCGAGATGCGACGGAAGGAAAGCTTTTTTTCAGATGAAAAACCGGTCTGTGTCTATTGTTCAGCCCACCAATGTTTTTAAAGACGGTACGACGGTACTAGATACACGTTAAAAGGCAATTTGTCTAATAAATGTATCGGCATTTCTGCCTAGTACTTGAAATTCAAAAAAATATCTTTAATGAACAGCAGTATAGTTTATAAATTTCGATAAAGATTTTCGTTTTGGGGGGTGTCCATATGAAACATTTCTGAATAAAAAGATTTGAAAACTTTCCCCGTAACTGTATTCACATTAATGTTTAATCCATGATCTGTTTTAATAATTTTCTAGGCATATAATAATTACAATTGAATTGTTTTTGGATTTCATCAAATTTCTCGGTAGTTAACCAGTACAAAATCGGTAACACTTTACTTGGGTTTTTTAGATTACTTTCTTCTTGTACGACCTCTAAGAGTTTCATATTTTGCTGCCCACCTAAAAATCTCACTCTCGGATCAAATTTCAAGGTGAGTAATTATGATTTTAGGTTCGAAGCGACTGGAGTAGGAAACTAGAACTCTGAATAAATCCTTTGCTTTATATCTGGCAATTTTTTTACGCAAGTGAGCACACATGCATGACGCACTTACTCCGAAACTACCAAACAAACTACCAGACAGACTAAGAAACATGTATATTTTATATATCTTCTACAATTTACAATGTAGCAAAATGAAGAGCATGGGAAGCGCAAAACATAATGTAATCTCAACTCGACTGATTTATGCTGTAAAAAGTAGTTGGGCATTTCCATTCTGTTGACTATGACTCCCGTCCTGCGAAAAAATTGTTGTTCTTATTAGGCTTACATGTAATTAAACTCGGGGAAACTCATCATGATAACTAAATGAATACCATGGGCTATAGAAGCCCGTCACACTTCAGAGAATTTATATTTTTATTGCCTTTGAATTAATTATATCAGATTCAATTAACCTTAGGGCAAAAACTGATGAATTTCTAGTTTGTTTAAGATTTCTGCGTAAAATCAAGGAATTCCATGTCACAAGCTTCACGGTTGTCCAACTTGCCTCCTAAGCATTTCGGTAAGATGTCAGGGGAAATACGCTCGTGTAGCTCTTCAAACCCGGTAACGAACAGCTGAAGAAATTCCTCATAATTAGTCATTCACTACATTCCTGCGAATTGCAATAGTAGTCTAACTCATGAATTATTGTAGTCTTTACCCGTTTCTTAACTTTATTGGGAAAAAATGGTTTCATAATTTTCAACGGGAAGCCAAAGACGGAAGGGAGATTAAGGTAATACAAACCTTTCAGTTTGCATGGGTAAGCATTCTGCAGAAATGAAAAAAGTCATTCAGTTAAACAGTTTTTAATCGTTAAAGATTCATTGTAAGTTTCCCTAATGAAATAATCAAATTTTTTATTAATATCTAAGCGTGAGTCGAGCGCATATGTACCAAGTAGATGTTGAGGAACCTCAGCATATTTGGGAGGGTGTAAAGCCTCACGTGTTTCCAACCCACCCCAGAACACTCCTGAATGTAGACCATCCCATTATTCAAGAAATCTTCATTCAACATCATCCTTTCCATGATGAATATTGCCATAATGGTCAGCTTATCTACATCGTTGAACTTGTCCGGATCCCACTGGCCTGAATATTCAAAATATTTACGAATTTCCAGCTTGACATAATATTTTTATGCAGAATGTTAAAAAATAATTCTTGGCTCACTTGTATTGAAATACAAGATTTTCCTCCCTTTGCTATCTCGGTTCTTGAGAACTCCAATGACGCAATTTTCAAAAAGAGGTAAGATTGTTTGAGGAAACGTTTCGGGGAATAATTCGGGGTAAGTGTCAAACCTAACTTCTGCGTAACGCTTTAAAGTTTCCCAAGCACGTTTGGGACGATTGTTCCTTGCTTTAAGGAATCGGAGTAAGAAAGCGTCGTCTCCTCCAACCTTGGTAAGAAATTCACGAACCATTTTGCTCCCCTGCTTACTCTCCAGGTATTCTGAAGTTTTTGATTGTTGGTATGATTAAATTTTAATTTAATATCAATGATTGAGAAACAAAATAAAGTTTAGTACCTTGATTGAATGTGCTCATTTGCTGGATTCCTTCCATCTCGTTTTCAACATGGTCTCCAATTGTACCCATTTTGAAGCCATTTACTTTGTAGTCAATTTCACCAGGTTAGCTCCAAACTTTGTTCATGAAATCAGTTTGCTAAAAAGTCTTTTTCTTCCCCTCTCTCCCTCTTTCTGACTCCTCCAGTTGTTCTGCCGCATTTACCGAGTTAAAATATTTGACCAAGCTTGTTTTAATTATTCGAGTTAAATTACTACTTTAATGCTCTGTTCTGTAAGGCTCCAGGTTCATAACAACTGGTTGTGTGGGTAATTGAGGGCTACTATTTCCGGGTAGGTTAGGATTTTGCAACGAAACCAGACATTTTGAGGTCCATTCTCTGTCATGAAACTATGAATGTACCTCGATGATATGACGATGGTGGCTCTTTGCCTCAACTTGTTTTTCTGAGCAGAAGGCTAATTGATACGTTCAATATCTCTTTCAATTACAGTCGCTGGCACATAAATCTCGCTCAGAACGCTCTGAAATTCATGTAAAGCGTCATTTAAAGTAACATTCCTGTACGATCGGTCAGAAAAATATAGTCAAGCACTTTTATCTCACGAGTGTAGGAAAACTTCACTTAAAAAAACTGTTCACAGTTTAAACTCTCAACACAACACGAACAAAATATTTTGTATTGACTTTGATTCGTCCATCCGTTCGTCACTTATTGGATCAGATGAATCAACGCATGAGGACTTGAGGACAAAGTTGAATTGATAGCTCATCGAAAATGTTTCTACGTTAATGAACAGGGACTTTACTTCAATCTCTTAATCCATGACTGAATCAGTTTGAAGTTTGAACGCTGTAACTCTTTCAAAATCTTTTCTCGGCTACGTTTTGAACAGCGTTTGTCTTTGAAAAGACCTGTAGGTTCCATCTATTGTCCTGACACTCTTTACTATTGTGATAGGGATTGCATTCGTGCCGATTATAGCATTTACTAATTTTCTTGTCTCCAGTTGTATTACATAATGTATCTATTTTTACACGTGTGTAATCATTAAAGATTTCTGCGGAGGAAGGAATACAACAATGTAGGCGGGGCAGAGCCTATAATTCCCATATTGTATCACAACTTGTGTTACGAATCCAGTCTAGGAAACCCACTAATTTAGAGGCGAATACATTATTCAAAAGAAGTATTTGCCGTGTCCAAGAATTGGAATTCAAAAGAATATACATAAATAGCTTATCGTATTCAGAGTTTGAAGGGAAGGGTTTACCTGTTTTGGCCTTTCCTTGTTTTATTGGAGGTTTCCATTTCATAAGCGTTTGCATACCTAAATTCCTAGAATGGAGTCTCTTCCAGAAAAGATAGTCCATTTTTTATTCCACTTTTTTACTTTAAATTTTATTGTTACTCAAACCGAGCTATCCTTATCAAATCCAGTCCATATAGCTGCTAACGGAACATATTGTGTAACAGGTTGGAAGTTCCTAGTTAAACTTTCATTTTCTACTAAACGGCCCATTTTCTCACATCGAGAGACGTTATCAGTTGCCTGCAACCTGGCGTCAAAAATCCATTTTTTATTCCACTTTTTTACTTTACATTTTATTGTTACTCAAACCGAGCCATCCTTATCAAATCCAGTCCATATAGCTGTTAACGGAACATATTGTGTAACAGCTTGGAAGTCCCGAGTTAAACTTTCACTTTCTACCAAACAGCCCAATTTCTCACATCGAGAGACGTTATCAGTTGCCTGCAACCTGGCGTCAAAGGCTTCAATCAGGAATTGCTATTTGACACGGGTAAAATGGCAATTCTACCTGAGAGAACAATGCTGGAATGCAGATGAATTAACTTCTTTGGAGGAATTCTTAAACTTTGCTGGATTTCCTGAGTCTGGTCAAACAATGTTAGGGCCAAAGTTCGCTTTAATTGAATTTTACTCATCGCCCCAAGAAGTCATGGAGTTGATGTTTAAACAGCTACCAAGAATGCGGGATTTTTCAAATGTGTTGAAAAAGGAGCCTCTGTACAAGTTCAATGTTTACGCTCCTGTCTTCAATTTTGCCAAATTGATTTCAGACGCTGCTAACCTAACTCTGGTGGCTTTGTCTTCAGCCAAAGCTAGGAATATCTCAGTTGAGGAGAATCCCATCATTATGCCCGCGATATTCACCTTTGCTGCTGAAGGAATAAGCTTATCTTCCTTATGGATAGATTATGGCCATTCCACCAAAGGTCATCTACATCTTTTGAGACTTGACTCACTCAAGTTCAACTTTGGGTACTGTGACTCGCCAAAACTTAAACTGGAAAGGCCATGGGACATTCGCGTGTTGACTAATGCCTTCACCATTGAAATCTGGGTGGTCCTTCTGTGTTCCATTATGGCTGTAAGTTTTGTATTATATTCAGCGCTAAGGTCATCTGTAGACTATACTGGAGTAGTGGTTTCCCTCATATCCGTGCTTATCGCTCCTGGTCCATCTGTTCAAGGTCTGAAAGTACAAAAGTCTATACTTTTCATCGTATGGATGCTTTCCTGTGTAGTTATCGTAAACTACTATACGGGAACGATCACTAGTGAAATGATAAGCCCTCCTGAAGAGTCATCATTGTCTTTTGTGTCTCAAGCGGTGGCCAAAAACTTCTCCATTTTGTTTGATAACATACTCACTTTGAAGGTTGTCAACGCAACAATACAAAACCTCACGGATATGTCTAGGCTCCATGGTGAGCATATGGACATCATCGCACTAAAAAAATTCTTTAAAAATACCGATATTAATAATTCAATCTCAATTATCCCCGACCCCAACGAGTTCACCAAGGTATTCGCCTTCCAGCCAAAGACCATGGCTATCTTCACCTGGCCGTATATTTTCTCTTATGTGAATCTCGCAAATGACCTTTTCCATCAGAAAAAGGATTCTAGACATTGCTACATTGGAAAGCGGTTGATTCCGTCGGGAGAGTTCTTTTACGCTTTCACACCTCCATGGAACTGGAGACTATGGCAGATTGCTAAACTCCTGGAGGAATCTGGCATTAATAATTTCTGGTCTTATGAATTCTGTGCTTTGACCTATTCCACAGGAGTTCAACAACGGCTAAAAATTTTGAGTCCGACTAGGATGAAATATGAGTTTGAGGAGGTGACAGCGAGTTCCCTACAGTTAGAGGGGAAGATTATGCAGGTGATATAGTTATTCCAGACACGTTTAAAATGATTTGAATTTATTAAAGTTATTCTCTTCAGCATTTATTACATTCTTTTAGGTATTTTTCATTTGCGGAGTTGGCTTAGTATTGTGTACTATTGTGTTCCTGGTAGAGTTGCGATGGAGCAAGCGAGGGAGCTGGGCAGAACTGAAAGGTACCTTGTAAAGCTAAGATGTATTTATTTTAAGTAAATTAACAACCAGTAACTTTTTAACGGAAGCAGGACAATCGCCAAGACTCTTTATCCAAGATCTCAAAAGCCAAAAGGCTATTTATTCAGGAAATCATTTACCGAAGATGGCAATTTACCAAGAACACAGTTATCCAAGCTCTCATTTACCAAGAGGGCTTATATATTTATGCTTCTATTTTAAAAAACTTAACAAAAATAAATTGCACATTTTTACTTTCACACAACTACGAAACTGTCTCCTTGGATAAATGCTTTCTTGGGAAATTGTCTCCTTCGATAAATGTTTTCTTGGATAAAGAGCCATGGGATTGGAGATCTTGGACAAAGTGTCTTAGCTATTGCCCGCAAATTTTTTTAACAGGTCGTTCGTGGAATACGGAATGGACCTTCGTAAAATAAGCCTTCGATGATATTCCTCTTTAAATTATTCATTTTTCAACTTTTTAAAAATGTATATTTTAATTAGAATAATTTTAAAGCTAATCTTATTAACTAACATCGAATATATCCGCCAACTAGAGAATACAACCGACATAAATAGCCCAATAATTGTCGAAAACGAAGCAGTAAATTAGAAAAAGTGCAATTACAATGAAGCAACACTTCAGAGATGAACAGCATGGTACTAACTAGAAGCATTGAACCAAGTAACAGCCAAATAACTAGCAGATCCTTCACACTAGTTTGTTCCTCAGCATCTGGAGTCATCTCGCAGTGTGGGTAATCATGGGAGGCACAACCTAGACTAAGCCAAGGCATTATGAACGCCTTGAAATCATGGTATGCTCCTGGGTCCTTAAAAATCTCGGATGATTTCGAAGGTTACTGACGGTACGAAATTGACTAAGATACGTCCAGTACTTTCTCTGGTGCAATTCGATACCAACCTCAGATAAGATGGCTAACACAGACTGGACTCTTCTGAAGTAGAAGGTTTTCCTGTGTGTTTTCCAATAGGTGACTTTTGGCAACTTCAAGGGCTGATTGTTCGGGTAAGCTCGGTACTGCTGTGAGTGCATGAATAACGGCTTCAACAGATTCTCAAAGCCATATATTGATTTGGAAAAAGAGAAAACGGCGAATTTGTCCCAGTGACCTTTGTACCAAGCTCTGCACTCGTCATCTTTCTTTTGCAGTTCTTTGGGGTAGTTTGGGTCCCCCGGGAGGACGTTTAAGGACCTATCAAAAGGGCAACTATTTTGCTTGATTTTTTCATCCAGCCTACTTACCATTCCGTAGATTTGGTAGTAGTATTTGACAACCCTTAGCCTCCCCCTGAAAGAACGGTGAAGGCGGCGCTTTAAATCATTCTCATCCTCCAAAGGGTACATACATTCGTGAAAGGTGGAGCAATTATTTCCCTTATTTCTTTCAAACTTCATGAAATAATTCTTGAGTCTCCTTGCTAAAAGTTTGAAGGATTCCTAACGTGTTTTTGATATGCTCATCTCCCTCAAACGCGATGTATAATACCATGGAGTCATTGAACACCAAGTTGTCAAAGGTTTCCGGGAGACCTTGTGGGGGTAACTCCTCCGTCATGTGACTATACATGGATGAGGTGTACACATTCCTTAGGAGCAATACAAAGAACAGCCAGATTAGAGCAAGATGCCAATTCGTCCGAGAGAGCCTCCTCCTTCCGTCATCACTTTGCTCAAGGGTTGTCGCAAACAGCCAAAATAACACTTGCCCCCCGAAGTTGGTAGTCCTCAGAATCCAGAATAAGAGCGCAATCGTGACCCCAATGTTCAGCCAACCTATACGGTCGATCGGATATAGTAGCGTGAGAGCATTAAGTTGACCCCTGTTGGTCTTCGCAAGGAATATATCGTATGACAAGCCAGAGACTTGGATTCCATAAGGAATGTACCTATATGTCTTGACATCGTATCCTGCACGCTGTTCGTCATCATCCAAGCTTCGCCAAACTTCGTGTTCTCTAAGTTGATGAGAGCCATTTAATCCCTCCAAGACTAAATACTTTAGACAGTTGGAAACTGGTTTGTGGGCATAGGATGGTTCGCTTAGCTCTGAGAATATTTTGAAAGGACATTTTTCCTGCTTATCATAGTGTTTGTGTACGGAAGGATTCCGAGAGTAAGCTGAGATCAAGTATTCCTCCCACTTGTTGGAAAAGTCAGAAGGACTTTGCAGACCTCTCAAGCTCTTTTCAGGAATTAGCATAACCTCGAGACGGACTAACCCACCCCCGACGAAGTATTTGGCGCTTATGTAAGAGGCGCATTGATAACAAGCAGTTCCAACAGCGTAGCTTCCAGCGTTTAGTAGAATAAGTGTTGACTCGAAATCATATTGCACGGGGACTCTCGGTTTGTCTCTGAAGTCGGTATGAAAGGGAAGGATTACGTAGTCTGGATACCTGAACACCGCCCGAGGATTAAGTTCCTGAAAGAACAAATTTGGGATGGGTGAGTTCAAAACNGGATACCTGAACACCGCCCAAGAAGTAAGTTCCTGAAAGAACAAATTTGGGATGGGTGAGTTCAAAACAGCTGAAGGGAAATGTGCGACGCATTGTTTCCGGTACTTTGGACTTCCAAAAACTTTCTCATAGATATAATGCAAACTCTCAAACTTGGAACTTCTCCACTTTATCCAGCCAGCTAAATCAAGATTTGGGTTTTCCATTGCAATGTGCTCGGCGTTTGTGTGGAGGAAGACGCAAGTCGTGGTAAAATTGACATCTTGTTCCGCCATCAAACATTTCTCAGATATTAAGGTATTAAGCTCTGACCAAGTTTTAGAGTTTCTGGACAGGATGAGAGTGCAAGACGTGAATAATTTTAGAAACTGCCAGTATTTGGCGAAGTTATTGGGAAGTAGCTCCTCCATGCTCGAATTTAGAAGTGTAGATTCATTTCGGAACTCAGAAAAAACTTAGTACTATGTTCTTCAATTAATTAAAGTGACAAGGTAGGTTATGAAAGTACTTAGTAGTTTTTAGCCACTCTTAAGTAAATTAGTTTTAAGATGCCCCATTCACCATTCAATATACATATTTTAAGGCTGGTTTTAAGCTTAAATGATTTAAAACCTTTTTGGCGCAACTATAGTTTACTGTGGACAGTTTCAGTAAAATATTTGCGGAGCATATTAATCAGAAAACAACATTAAATCGATTCCAAATCAAAAAAAAGAGTGCAGAGCATAAGCTGGCCTAAAGTGAGGTATAGCTTACATCAACCGTTTCATCATTTATCATTAGTAAATTAGTACCGAAAAAAAATTATAATCCACATATCGTATATTAGTTCATGACATAAAAATATTTTCTTCCCATAAATTTTTTTTAAACAAATTAAATACGAAAGTATTTTTTTTTAAATTAGACTTTCAGATTCGTCAACAAAAGGATAATTTTGCTTACATTTTGGAAAAATTTGAACCTAATGATTCTATTCTGTATGATTACCTTTGCAGTAAATAGTTCAATTGTACAAGTTTATCAACGTTATCAAAATTAAAGATTTACCGGTTTACACTAGACTAATTTTCGAATTAAAATCAGTAAATAACATGTTTCCCTAATATTTTAACTGTACTTAAATTGCTTCAGTTAAATTAAATTAATGCTTCAATTTTATTTTTTAAAACTTTGCTCTCTATGAAAGCTAAAAGGCAAACTGGTTTTTAATTAAGCTTTTATTTATAAAAAAAAAGCTAAAGTAGTTGAAAAACAAGTAATCACTTAAATTTTAAATGAAAGTATTCAAAAAAAAAATTCACAATCACAACTTCAAAGTCAAAATTGACTAAAATAGTTGGGAGAAAATTATTCAAAATTGGACACTTCAATTAGCCTACGTTACAAGTGAACGGATCCTATGAGCTGGATAGTCTCCATATTGCCTGATTCACATTGCTTCCTTGCTTTTCGGTACTCGTACTCTTAACGGACACAACATTAACAAAATCAAAATGTTGAGCGAACGCATTAAAAAACTTTGCATCGCAGTTACCGATATTTCGATTAAATTTGGAGGGATCCCTTTCAAATTTCAAAATGCCTCTGGATCCTTTCGAGTTGATCATAGTGTTCTCTTGAAAATGAGGCTAAATTTCATATTGGCCACATTGGGGCTCATTGGCTCCACAATAATATTGCTAAGGGATCGGACGAATGAAGTTCACATTTTTGGACTATGTCTGACATTTTATGTGTTGCAAATAATTCATTACGAGTATCAAACATTTATACAGTTTTACTACCAGGATTTGTGCAGAGGCCTAAATGCAATTTTCCAATTCTACGAATTATTCCAGGGTAAAGTAAAGCAACTTAGAAACTTGAGTCAATGAAATATAATACATTTTTTTATTTTTCCAGAAATGTTTGCCCCACATTTTCAACCGGAAAAGAGCAAAATGAATTTAATACTGGAAATGGTGCTGACCCAAACAGTAGCGTCGTGTATTGGTGGGGGACTTCTCATAAGTATCTTGTCTGTGTACGACCCTTCCAAGTTTCTGTTCCTGGGAGCGTTGATACCGACTCCGTACTATATTCTACCAGTTCGTTTGATCATCACTGGGTACCATGTGTATCTCACAACGGCCATGTCCTTAACTCTAACTGTCTTCATCTTTGTAGGCCTAATGAACGCTTTCTACATTGCTGCCTTACTTCCTAAAGAGCTTCGCCTAGGCAGAGCAGAATATCTGACTGGGAGTTCATTGCGTTCACCGAGAAATATTCGGTGGATGTATAGGTCATTCCAGGTTTTGCTGGAGAATATTTCTTATGTCTACGGATGGGTTCTCATTATCTCCGATTGGGTCTGCTTGGCTTCCCCTATTCTTTGCCTTTTTCTTTTGATTCAGTATTCCGAAAGGATACATTTTCTGGAGAAGGTGCACTTGGTCGTTTTTCTGTTTGGCGTGATGATTTGCTGGGTTGTGGTCTGCCAAGCGGGGATATTCTTATTTGTCAACGGGAATAAAGTGCTTAACTCATGGAAGGGGGATAAGTGGGGAGGCAAGAATTTAGAAATGAAAAAGTTTCGCTTGTCTTGCAGACCCGTGGTACTTGCTCATGGGAAACAATTTGTTATCAAAAGGGTGACCCTACTAATTTATTTCAAGGGGATTACCAGAGGACTCACGAGAATTTTGCTTACTACTCGTTGACCTCTAATCTAGGTTCATTTTCCGTTTCATAACTTCTCATTTCTTCATGAACTTCTTAATTTCAGGGCTAGCAGTAAAAATAATAATTTCCATGATAATCAAAATTAATGCTTCAAGCTCATTCGATATTTTAGGCAAGACAAATAAAAAAAATCCGGCGAATATCTCTTCTTGCTTAACAATAGTAATAAAAATGCTTTTAATCAATGATTTTTATGATTTTAAAACTTTATTCAAGAACCGATACTAACGAAAACGAAATGATAATAAATTTTCAATTTTACAAACCTTGATAAGCAACTATACCAATTAGATTAAGTTTACAGTTTTTAAATGAGTAAATAAAAGCGTTGACGATCCAAATTAACATGACACTTATAAAATTTTTTGAAAATAAATATCTAAACTTAAAATTAAAATTTAACTTAGAACTAGTAATTTGTAAAATTGTTAATTGATAATGAATGAACCTTCCTATACTCTATACTGCTAGCTGAAAGAATTGGCGAATCTGTTCGAAATTCAATCCTCCTGAAGAAGCCTTAGTACTGGACAAAATGCTGTCGGCCATCTTTACTTTCTGTTCTTGAAGTTTCATGATCCAAGTGTCCTCAATGGTATCTTCGGAGACATACCTGCGTACAAAGACATCTTTCTTCTGACCAAAGCGGTGGACACGGTCTTGGGCCTGTAGCTCAATCTGTGGATTCCAATGGGGCTCCACGAAGAAGACATGATTTGCTCCAGTGAGGTTGATCCCAACTGCGCCTGCATTTAGGGATAGGAGCATGACTTGCGGGTCCTTTGGATTCTGATTGAAGCGTGTCATGTTATCTACTCTATCCTGTACGCTGTCTTGGCCGGTGAGGAAGACTGTGGAGAACTTTCTTTTGCAGAGATGAGTGTAAATGAGGTTAAGCAAGGTTACCCATGACGACACTACGATGACCTTATCCATTTTCCCGTTTAAGGCTTTAGTAGTTTTACGGAGTTCCTCCAAATCCTCCAAGATCTAGAATAAAAAGGAATAAATTAAAAGGTCCGGCACAAAATAAACTCAAGGGCTGTCTTTATGTTTAGCTTATTCTCACCTTCTTGATTTTGGAGGAAAGATAAGTCTCGGTGAATAAAGGTTTGTCGGTGCCAAAGAACTGTCCTAGTTTCTCCTTCATCCATTTAGCTTCCTCGTCGGGATTCACATCCTCGTCTTCATCCGGCTTCAGCATAGTCGATATGAGGTAAGGATGGACGCTGCACTGACGGAGTCGGACGATAAGCGCAAGAATGTGCATGAATTGGACTTCAGGTGGGCGCTGAATGTCTTGGCCATGACCATGACTCACTGTAACAATTCCCGCAGCCTTCGCAGCTTTCTCTATGGCCTTGAGTTTCCTGGTCTCTTCATACTCTTCAAACTTGGATTTGGAGAAAGCCATCAGGTAAGAGTAGACCTCCCGCTCGTTTTCATTCAACTCGACGGTGATAATTTCAACCTTCTTTGGGGGGATCACTCCCAATTCCACTTGAGGTTTGGAGCTAGATTTTGCCGCAATCTTATTCATTTTTTGGACCTCGGCCTTAGTCCGTCTCAGGATCAACGCTTTGCCCAGCGTGTTTAACCGATCTTGGGCGCCCGGTTTCCTGGACACGTCAATAATTTTTATGCCAATAAAATAACCAAAAACTGAATACTCGTCGAAGGGGCACATCTGGAAGAACTTGAGATACGAGTAGAAGTCTGCAGGACGGTTATGAACCGGTGTCCCAGTCACAGCCCAACGGTGACGTGCTTGTAGCTCGCAAAGCGCTTGCGCATTCCTTGTAGCATGGTTACGGATCGTGTGCGCTTCGTCCAGAACAATCCTCAGCCAGTCCAGCTTCTTCAGGGGGCTTTTGCCTTGGAAACTGGGTTTCCGCACTTCCTGCGTAAGCGTGGCGTAAGTGGTGAGCACCACGTCAAAGTCTCCAAGCTCCTTGTAGTTATCCGTACGACCTTGTCCGTGGAACACATATACACTCAAACCTTTAGCTTTGGAATGGACTTCAGCCTCCCACTGGTAAATACAGGATAGTGGACATACTATCAGCGTCCTGGTGACTACTTTTGATTTGGAGCTCCTTGCTTGGCCCAATACTTCTTGTTTGGAGTGCTGGATCAACGCGAGCATCATGATAGTCTTCCCTAAACCCATTTCGTCTGCAAGGATACCTCCTCCGGGATACTTCCCCTCACGCCATTTAAGCCACTGGAAGCCGTACACTTGATGCTCAAACAGGGACACCCTCATTGGAGGGAGAGCAACCATGTAATCGTCCTTCTTCATAGGCATAGATTTTATCAGTTCGGCAAGCTTGGTGATGGATTGTGTCACGTGGGGAAAGAACTGTGTAGCTTCTTCCTTGGATAACCTCTTGTTTTTAGGTTGGCGGCCAGAACCAGAAGTCTTGCGATTCACACCTCCACTTCTCCTAACCTTACGGGCACTATACCAATTGCTCCACCCGTAATCTTCCTCTTCTCCGTCCTCGTCTTCCGAGTCAAAGTCAGAATCTTCCCGAGGGGTTGCATACCTTCCAGAAGATTTTACAGATTGGGGAGTTCTGGTGATCCCAGCTATGTCTGGTTGAATCTTGATTATCTTTTTCACTTTGGATTGCGTAGCTGTTAGATCAATTACTTGGGTGGCGACGCTGACTCCAGACTTGGCGTCATCATCATCATCTTCATCGTCCATTTCGAAAGTGGTCCTTGAGTCATCGTCCTCCAAAAATACTACTGGGACTGCCTTCGATTCCGGTTCGACTGTTCTGCATTTTCTTTTCTTGTGTGCTGGAGATTTAGATTCCTCATCAGAAGAATCAAGACTCAGAAGCTCCCAGGAGCGTGCGGAATTTTCTTCTCTGAAACTGGAACCATGTGATACCAGTGGGACTACTTTCCTCTCAGCCTTTTTCTTGACCGCTGCAGACTTAGTCTCCTCATCAGACGAATCAATACTCAAAAGTTCCCAGGAGCGTGCGGAATTTTCTTCTCTGAAGCTGGAACCACGTGATACTGGTGGGACTACTTTCCTCTCAGCCTTTTTCTTTACTGCTGCAGATTTAGACTCCTCAATAGAAGATTCTTCTTCCATTTGGTGGGGAAAAGCTTCCAGAGACTGGGTCGCCTGCGGATCTTCTTCCATTCGGGGAGGAAAAGCTTCCAGAGACTGAGTCACCTGCGGATCTTCTTCCATTCGGGGAGGAAAAGCTTCCAGAGACTGAGTCGCCTGCGGATCTTCTTCCATTCGGGGAGGAAAAGCTTCCAAAGACTGAGTCGCCTGCGGATCTTCTTCCATTTGGGGTGGAAAAGCTTCCAGAGGAGATAGGGTCGCTGGAGGATCTTCTTCCAATTGGGGAGGAAAACCTAGAGTCTGGGTCGCCCGAGGATCTCCTTCTAACTGGGGAGGAAACAGTCCCGTATACGCCAAATAGTTTGGACAAGGAGGAAGTTTTAAAAGCTCCTCCAACCAGTCCATTTTTTCAATCTTTACTTTCCTCTTCCCTAATGGCCAGCACAATTCAGTTTACCAAGTTAAACACAAAAGTCTGTTACTTTAAACTTAAGGTAAAATGTAAAATGATTAAAATCAAGAGTAGCAAGATCTTACTTATCCGAAGAAATTTGCTTCAATACAGCCGAGTGCAGCGGGTTAAATATCTTGTTAAATACGTCTCAAAAATGATTCACTTTATCAATGAATTGTGATTAAGTCAGAAAAATGAAAAATTAAATACTTGTCCGTTTCTTCCCTCTTCCATCGCAAACTAACAACTGCACCTGGACTTTAATTCATCTTTGAAGTTTGCTCTTGCTGTTCAGCATGTCCAATGCAACGGAGTAAACATGTTCAAACTTGTTCATTTCACAACAAGTTTGGAAGGTAAACAATACAAATCTTTGCGCTATGTTGGCGGGCACTTGATTGACTGACCTCTGACCACAGTGACTAGTGACTTAGTGACTACTTCCGATTCCGAATGAGAAAAGTACACTTCTTATCATTTCGTCATCATCATTAGCGTCGCGTTGTCTAGTCTATCTGTTAGTGTATTTAATTTACAATATTTACATAAATACTTACTAACAGTGCCTATGCCTACTAATAATGTATTTTAGTATTACTTGTATTGGGTAGATTTGAACAAAGAGAAGCAAAGCAAACGCGACGCTATTTGAAAGTAATGAGGGAGGAACTTCCGTAAAACCCTGCGGTCTAGCGTTGTCGATGCTTCGCGTGCAGGGCCCAATGTTTTTTACGTACACGGCACACGCAGAGTGAGCCGGCAATTCGGCGGTTGCCCACGCCCGGGTTTTAAGGACGTTCCCTCTACTATAGAGTAATTTACTATTGTTCATAGAATATGATGAAGTCATTGAAATATCAATTACTAAATCTGACAGAAGAAGAGTTAAACAAAATGATTGACTTTAA
>JAANSQ010001121.1:0-16725 GCA_036850885.1 Lepidocyrtinus dapeste
TTATTGAACACACATCACTAAAATAGCACTATATTTCACGAAAATAAACACCCTTTTCCGTCTCTTAAAATTACAACTTATTTGGACTAGTAGCGCAAGCTTTGGAAATTCCTTCCTTTTTGGCTTTATTGGCAATACAAATTAATAAGTTTAGAAAATTACAGCGATTAGGATTGCCTTTCTGCTTTAACAAATTTAACTTTTGCACCATAATGGACATTGTAACATTGTAAAAATGCCGACTACACTTTAGGAGCAGATTGTCTGGCATATTTACTAACACCAAGTAACAACAGTTTGTTTACAGCTGCACCCAGAGAAAACCACTTTCTCCCATAAACATCTTCACGATTTGTCCACAGATCAGACCATCACGAACGGTATATTGAAAACCTAGCGTAATTTTCATCATCACAGTTGTACCGCAACTGATTTGACACAAAAGTTTACGTATTTTTGTGAGTACATGGCGTGACCAGCGGACAAGCCGTCAAGAACATGATCAAAAAACGGAGTCTAGTATCATCAACATCTTTAACAACATAATGCGTTCGTCAACCTCCACCAGCAAACTGGAGAGAGCACTCGTCAACAACTGCTGCGGACTAACCAAGTGGTTGCTTCTGGAGTGGTGAAAGAGTGGACGTACAATAAATGGAATCAAACATCACTAAAGCAAAGAGGTAACTGGAAAATGTTTGCTGGAAAGATAGACAGAGTTTCTAGGCTATAATATTGTTTCAACTAAAGCAAACTTTTCCACCGAGATCATAGTAGAATTTTTTTCTTTTCCAATCCCACGTTCATTTAAACTTGTACAATGTTGAATTGAAACGACTTAACGTATTGTATTTCAGGTACAAAGGAAAACTGGAGAAAAAAACAAGTTGGTGTTGATCTGATGATGTAACCCCAATACAAGGACGTGAAAACAAATCTCAACACACATTCTACATTAATCGAAAGATGGATTTTTCTCCCATGTGTGATTCATCTCCGCCCAAATGTGATTCTACGTCATTCGAAGCTTTCACTGCTACTTAAAAGTAAAATGATTGAACGGTCTGGTCTTCTCGCCCTCTTCAAGACAAATTTGAGTCTGCCACTGACACGTTTTTTATGCTTAAGACATTCCTTCTTTTAAAAGGGATGAGTTTCACTCACAGATTTTTCCGGTAAACTTCTGACAGCCCATAGCCTTAACAAAACAGATGCGCTTTGGAATTTCCTTCTAAATCTGTGCCTTGATATGGATCTTATTTTTTATTCATATTTTCCAATAAAATATCCTTCACAACAAGGAGGAAAAATATACGAAAGATAATGTCAATTTATTCCATCTACTTAAAAAACTTTGTGCACTCTCAACTTCCCCCCGCTTAAAGCATTACATAACTTTCCCAGCTTGGGAGTAAAGCTGAATAGAAAATTGTGTACAAAAATGTACATTTTTACAAGTCTTTCAGAACTTTTACTCTTGTGGTTTTTCTTGAACTGCGACCTTTGTATCCGGCAACTTTTGCACTTTATCCCACATTATGGAAATAACTACATTATTCAGTGACATCAAGCCAAATACAATTTGAATATTTGTCCCATCAAAATGGAAAATTGACAGTTGTGCTGCACCACAATGGGAAAATCTATTGAAATATTATGTATGGGAATACAGAGAATCCTAACGAGAGGAAAGAGGCGACTGTTTTTCCAATGCCGTCTGCTTACAAAATGAAGCTGCTTCAAGAGTCCACAGCAGTCTAGCGAACTTTCTTTTGTATGTTTTTCTAAGCATGTAACAAAAAGATTTGCAAGGTACCATATTTTAAAGACATCTGCAGGGCAGCAATAGTTTCCAAATTTTTAGCTTTCCCATTTTCCTCCTTTCAAACAAATATTTAAATAAAGAATCGTTTTAATAAAACATTTAAAGAAATAAGTTGCTGTTCCACCTTTTCTAGTAAGACATTTGCAGTAAATTAGTTTAGTTACTATTAAATTTATATGCTTTCTAAACTTTCCTTATTCAGGCAAATGGTAAACAAACTACAGAAAAACGTGTGTAAAGCAAATTCCATACAAAGGAATTTCGTTTCAAACTGAAATCATATTGAAGCAGTTAATTTCCTATGAATAGTTTCCCCTTTGCCATTTTCGTGATTCATATTGGTTTGATTGTAAACCAACGTGCTTGCTACTGCATAAATTACAAGTTAGAGCGAATGATCAATATCAATAAATGAGTAATTTCTATTGTTCTCTTTATTTTTAGACCTTGAAGCCATGTGGCGAATAGAGAAAAATTCACGTTTAATTTCATAAGCAGGTGGATCGAATGCAAACTTTAATGGAAAGTCAGACATCTTCAACCATATGGAGCATACCTATTGAGCCTTGTATTTACCAACTGCATTTTATGTCAATCGAAATTTATCTCGGCTCAATCCAATAGAGAAATGCCAAACATAAATTTCACTTTCGCTGACACCTAAAAATACCAGTGCCTATATAACAGTCACAGTCAATAGTGAAATATGGGGCTAAATGCGACTCCTAAAAGAAACGCTAATAAGGACTTTTTACATAAGTAAGCCTTTGGATAAATCGTAATTCTGGCTGTTTGGCTAAGGGTATATTTCTACAATTCAAACTCAAACTAGACAATGTCGCAGTCTCTCTAAAGTCCCCAAATTTGTCTAGAACTAATGTTAACACGACGACAAACTTTGGTCCTATGCGGTCAGGTAAATGGTTACAGGGAAGGTTCAGACTTGTACAAAAAAAACTTCGGTAACAATGGCAATCTAGATGTTCAAACATTCCAATCCAACAATCCAGACTTTAAAAAAAGTTTAACAGCTTCACCCACAACCTTAAGGGGCACCCAGCCAAGCATGCAGACACTATGATCATTTCAGTACTTATAATTCACAAGAGTAAATTCAATCTAAGCGGAAACATTGCAAAGAAATTCTTGCTCAAACTTGACCAAGATCTTTGTTGCCACATCAAAATATCTATACGTGTCTAAACAAAATTCATAGACAAAACGTTGAAAAGTAATGATAAAAACCGCATGGTAGGAATATACCCGCGCGTAAGTACTACAATCTAAGCGGAAACATTGCAAAGAAATTCTTGCTCAAACTTGACCAAGATCTTGTTGCCACATCTAAATATCTATACGTGTCTAAAAAAAATTCATAGACAAATCGTTGAAAAGTAATGATAAAAACCGCATGGTAGGAATATACCCGCGCGTAAGAACTATATATCATCCCATCTTTTTTACTTTATAGTAGATTATATGAAAGCAAGGAAACGGAAAGAGAACTATTGTTATGCAAATTCGTTCGTGCTCAACGGCTACACTTTATGATGAACAAAAGACGTGAAAGCAAAAACTCTTTTCTTCAAATCCTCAGAGAGCCATACAAAAAGTAATTTTTTTATCTGTTCTATTATCATCACTCTCAGTATACGAGCATGCTAGCACGCTTTAGCAGGGAGAAACAAAACGACCTTCCAAAGTGGAAACCTAGATATACCGCTACATATGCAATGCAATTTGCTTTGATGTAAATAAATCAAACAGTGCGTTTTGACTTCTTCCTGATCACGATATTCACAACTGTTCTCAGTTCAGAAAGAGTCCAACCGAATGATTTGATATGCGATTGAAGGACCATGTCTTTGTTGACCTCTAACTACACTTCCGATTTTCGAGCCTGAAAGTCTCAAAAGTTTCAGTTGATATTTTCACAGAACTGCATTGTTAGTCTAAATTATGCAATGTTGATATATGTCCAGATAGGCTGTGACTCGGAAAATAAAACTAGACATTTTTCCGGACAAGAAAACTTCTCCGGGCAAAATTGAGGACAATTCTAGAGTTCATGGCAGAAACTTTACAAGGAACAATGTGAGTACCTCTGCAGGCAACACTTGTTTCCTGTGATGTCCCACTATCATACTGTTGTCACTTGTGTAATTCGCAAAAAAGCACAAGCTAAAACAGTACACATAATCGTAAAGAGAGCGAGAGAACTATTAGAAGAAGAACCACTTTGAACTGAATCTCATTCTGCACTAACTAAAACGAGATTCCCACACAAGCCAGGACTATAGACTGAAAAGCTGGCGAATGGAAATTGCTTTTGCCTCAGTTAAACATACTCTAGCACGCTGTAATGGGAGTTACACAGTCAAGTGGTGAGAACACAGGAATTTCTCATGAGTTGGGCTACAAGAGTTTTTTGACTGGTGTAGAGTTCTGTTCTCTTCTGAAACTTTGGGCCTTTCCTGTCTTCTTCGATACAAAAAAGAGTTTAGCAAAAGCGAAAGCTTTTATTAGAGAACTATAGCATTGCACTTCCAGTTTCTAAATTCAATTGTAGTCCCATCAGAAAGAAAGGAGGAAAAAATACTATGCAAAAGACTGGCAACGTCGGCAGCCACGATGCTAGAATAAACTACTTTACATAAAGGACGATAACAAAGAGCATACATCAAAATTCTACAAGATGAAACGACTACAGAAAAATGTATAGCACACCAGGCAACAACAATTGCTTTTATTATACTGCCAATTTTCATGCTCTAACCAAAACCCATTCGTTCTCATTCTACAAGAATAAACATGATGATATCACAGACAGTAAGGGCTAAAAATTGCTAAATGCATTCCCCCCAAAATAATTTACTTCAATGAAATTTCAAAGGTCCATTAGAATAATTAAGCCAGCAGAACAAATTGCAAACCATAATTCAAGAATATAAAGCAAATTAATCACGAGCAAATATTCCATGCAAGTTAAGTAGACCAACTTATCGTTCCTTTAGCAGAAATGTTCTGTTTTCAGAACCTGTGAATATATTTGGGGCAATCAGAGCTAGCTTTACAATGGTCGTCCTCTTTTCGAGCTTTGACAATGCTTTAGTGTTCAATTTGGTTAGAAAAAATGACACGTAAGAAATACTGTGTCGTAACCAAATGGAAAAGTTGAAACTTTTGTGGCACCACACGATACAGCTTATAGATTTGAGTAACAAAGAGAAAGTAAACAAAGTATTTCTTACTTTCAAAACTTTCACTTGAACTATTAAAACAACACAAGAAAGCTTTAGCGTTCGACGTGCCGAAGAAAAGTGAAGAGGACTTTGATCAGTTCTGACACAACAAGAAATGCTAACAATTGTCTAACCTAACGCAACGTTTCTTGGTCTTCCCAATGCAAAGAATAAAGTTTCGTGAAAGGTATTCTCCATTTGTCAAGGCTATTTCTTTGACTGTAGCTGCTTGTATGACATGACTCCTTGTCCACCAATAAATGCATTTGGACAGTTCTTCATATATTCTGTTATACTTTCATTCACTCCAACAAGTACGACAAAAGATTGGATATAACTTTCTCGATGCTCTTTTTATCTTATTCAAAGTCTAAACTTAAGTGAGAGGTAGCGCAAGCTAAGCACGTAGTAAAACATTAAGGTCTAATGTCACGCAACTTTCTCCATTCTTATGAACTCCTACATTTTACCTGATCAGCGGAGACGACGGACAGGAAAGCGAGCAACTTCCGTCGAACTGAACTAGTTTCCAAAAGTTTAACAAACCAGCCATTTTAAAAAGCTACTGTTCGATCCTATGACAGAAATATTTTTGAAGTTTTTTTTATCACAAGAGAAATATCCTTAAAGCATAAGGTGAACACACCTGCTTAGAATAAATCTATGTTAAGTCAGAACTTGCTAAAATTATGCACGTGTTTCTCATTCCGAAAAAAATATGAAATAGCTTCCAGAACTTCATTCAATCCATGAGACACAAGGTTCCAATACGTTTTTCAACATGTGTTTCTAAAAATAACAACTGTCTCATTACTTCTAATAAACATTGGCATACAGAACTAAATGTTTACGCTGATACGGTGGAACGAAAAGTCAGCAAATAACCAAATAACGATAGTAGAAACACGCTGAAACGAACAAAATTTGCAAATTTCTACCCTCCTTTTCTTTCAAGCAAAAATCGATGATGAGAGCAAACAACGAAAGAAAATAATAGACTTCGATTGCAACCATTATCAGTCCTCTTATTATCATTAGCGTCCCATCCAAAAACTCTGTCCTATCATCATCCAAATTGAGAAGTCGTATCTTTGTCTACATTTGATGAAAACAAATTTTTTTAGTCCAAAGGAAACGAAAAGAAAGTTCTTTTTCATTTTGTCTAATGAGAAAAACGGTTTCCAAGATAAAATCGTGCTTTAGCTTTATCTCGAAGGTAGAGTTGGGACTTTGTAACTTGACTTTTGACGACAACATTATATCATTCTAGTCTCCATGAGAGTTTTGCTCTGTTACAGTTACTTTTTTGCTTGCATTACTCACAAACAAATGCAAAGGAGTACCAACGGTAACGTGAATGCTTTTCCATTATTCTATGGAAGTAACTAAATATGACACTAGAAAGGATCAAGATTACACTGGAAGATTACCCGAACGAAGTGCCTTTTATTTACCGACAACCCATTTCCCTCTATAAAAATATCTTTCATTCACATATTGCAAGTCTGAGTCAAAAATATTACTCGAACAAATCATGGTTTCTGCAAATCTAACCTTTTCTATTCTGGATTGGTTAAAATGCTTTTCCATTATCCTATGGAAGTAACTAAATATGACACTAGAAAGGATCAAGATTACCCGAATGAAGTGCCTTTTATTTACCGACAACCCATTTCCCTCCATAAAAATATCTTTCACTCACATATTGCAAGTCTGAGCAAAAAATGAGCAAAAAATCATGGTTTCTGCAAATCTAACCTTTTCTATTCTGGATTGGTTAATATTCCTGGAACTACAAATATAATCGGTAATTGGAGAAGTAGAGTAACGAAAATGTAATTTTTTTTCGTTAATCAACCTCTCTAGTAGCTCCAACTACGCCACGCCGCTACCGCTACCAATATCCTGGCGGGAAATCCTTGTCTACTTTATTGAGTTGATATGGACTCGATATAACGAGTAAATAACATTTTTATTTCGTTCAGTTAATATGATATTGCTGGTAGGGTAAGTACATGAGAAGTGAAAATACCAGTTAAAAATAACTGTTTTTATGGCCGTCATGTAAAAAGTAACCCTTTTCCAGCTGAGAATATGAGAAGATAAGTTATTGCGTATTTCCTCTTGTGTACACCAGTCGTTTCAGATTACGCTCAGTTCTTCATCTCAATGTGAAAACGGTTTCATTGGAAGCTTGGTTTCACATAGCTGGGCGCCAATTCATCCCAATATCACATCGAACCAGTCTATATCTTGCTAGCTATAATGATAAAGCTGTAAAAAGCCTAAGTTCTCCAGTGTTTATTTGCCAAAAAGAGGTACTTTTATTTCGACCAAAGAACAATAACTGCTCTGGAAATTATTGAAAACAACGTACACTATTGATTTAAAAGAAGAAGTACATGTTTTTCTAGGATTAGATGGTGGATCAACTACGTATCCATAATGCTTTGCTTTTGAATTTGGGGGAAATAACAAATAAAAGAGAAAGGAAATCACTCCTGCATGCTTTACATCTCTACACAAATATTTTTATTCAAAGTGAAAAGAGAAAAGTGCAAAAAGTACACATGTATTTCTCCTTTTACTAGTTTTCTTCTAGAATGCTCCCATCAGACCAGTTTGCAAACCAGACACGATATTTTACTGCCTCATATTTCTGCTTGAACGTTCACAAATCGCCTTTTGATTTAGTCATACAGTTTAACGCACGAAGAGGATGTTCATGAAACGGATATATGGATCATGTTCATCATGATGATAGCGCTGTTTTATAGACTCCAAGTCCAACAAGCGTCACTTCCTAAGATGTTCATCAGTACAACAAGGAAAACATTACGTATGTTTATTTTTTGCAGAAAAAAAGAGGCTAGAGAGGAAATCATCATCACTCCATCCAAACTCCTGGCCAGTCTCACTAGCATACTTTGAAAAATGCAAATCTTTGCGAAACATTACGTCTTCAAAGGAACGCGTAAACATGGCAAGTAAAATACTTTTTATGAATAACATGATCACACCAAACCCAACCTCTACACCACCACTGCCAAACAACAACAAAAAAAGGAGACCAATGCTTCGCGAATTTCTTTTAGTTATTAAATCTTACTTATCCTCTATTAAGTATTCCCTAGAGGCCACGTTGCTGTTGTGTAGTCACATAAAACACAATTTCCTTTACATTTTTATTATTTTTTATTGCATGTTATATGGATTTCAGATTTTCATTTGCTTCGCCAAAGCTTCTTTTCTTCCTCCAAATTCTTTTTTAAAGAAGGAGAGTAAAAGCATGAAACTAAAGACTAAAGCGCTAATTCAAACAGGAAAAATCTGTTCTCTTTTCCGTCTGCCTTTTCTTCCTCTCGAATAACTCTGGCAGAAAAGGGAGGAAAAACAAGAAACCTCTTGTTCCGTAACTAGACCCAAATGTTAAAAGGGATACCATTAGCTTTATAAGCCATGACTGACTTGAATGAGTTGACTAAGATTAGAAGAGAGAATCTCCTTCACCATCCTTAATGACCAATTCACTGAACCACTCCTTTTTCCTGGCATGATCACAGGAAAAAGAACAGATTTTGATTACGCCAAAATAAATACCACTACTTTCCGTCTGGTGAGAAGAGGCGAACAAGAACATGATTTCCCTTCTTATGAATAAATTAAAAGGATTTTTTGAGAACGGAACCGGGCCTTTAGCTTATTATATTTAAGATATTTAAGATTCGCTGCATACTAAAGCTCCTTTAAAGGCCACTTTATCCTTCCCTTCTTGTAGATATTTACTGTGTTAGCAATATTATATTTTATTTAGTTTTGCTATCAGCACATCGCACAACCTAATTTTCACTTCTTCAGATGAAGTGTACGCAAAGTTTACGGGTTAAAAGTTCCAACATTTAATATTGAGCGCTGATACAATCCGACAGTAATTAGACAGATTGTACTGAGAAAATATTTGAAACTTGAAATTACCTCCCAGATTCAGTTCTTTAACAAAAGAGCTGAATGTATTTTTTTTAGTTCTGGGCTAGAAATCGCCGATTTCATTTTTAGAAACACCTTAAATTTCAAATAATACATTCTAGCGTTGTTTTCCTATCTTGAGCATACATCCATACACAACGCTTAATTTTTGAGGAAAAAACAAAATGGAAAAATAAAGTATTTATCCAACCAATATTCTCCCAATCGAATTTGTTTTTCTCCTCTTGCATACTTCAAAGAAATCCAAAGTCAACTTTACGTTTGGTACCAAAGTCTCCACACACATGCCTTCGATGAACAAGTAGGTTTTTGCAAACCTGCTATATTTTCATTTCAAAATACTTACGTCGGTAACTTATAAAAGCCAGAATAAACACTTTGCACCCACAGCCCAGTAAACTATGTATTTGCAATCGTAATGCTGTCAACAAAATCTTGGTTTAAAAAACCGGAGACGTGACTATCAACCACCATTTCAAGCTGATGAAAGGTAAGAATAATGCAACATGTCCGATTCCTGTCCTATTCTTTGCAAACCGTCTGTATTTAACGAACTCTGCTCCTTTAGAAAGGAAAAGAAATATTTTGGCTACAGTGAAAAAAGACAATTGAGTCAGTTTTTAACCATTTTTTCCATACATTTTTTTATTTTCTCAACCCAAATAAATATTACAAGTCTTGAGAAAACACGAGGTAGATAGTGTGGTTCTAAGCACCTTGGAAACATAAATGCCAAAGTAGAGAAAAACTTTCTGCACGCAACGATAGCGACAGCGCGAAAAATGAGTAGACAGCAAAAAGATAAATAATCTGCTAGTTACAACGTTCAAACAAAACTTTCTCTTTGCAGAGAAAACACATAGGTTTTCATGGATAAATGTTTTTTCACCAATCCAATTCAACTTTTTCCATATCCTCCAGCAAAATAAACGTCTTGGGTGTGAGGCTGAAAATTTCTCTTGACTAAAAGTTTTTTCTGACTTTGTCATGCATCTGTTCTCTAAACAATCTATCTTTTATGTAGTTAAATGAATGTCTGACTTAAATTGGATGTACAGAAGTATATATCCTTCGCAAAAACTTTTAAATTAATTCAACTATACTGATTTCTCAAATTTTGAATAAAAAAAACAATTTTACACTTGTATCATCAGCTCAAGTAATTTTGCGTCATTAGTAAGTTTTTTTCTACGAGTTAAGCAAACATCAGATGTTGTTTGTTACATAAAGATATTATATAATTCCAACTGTAGGAGCAGGTTATATAAGGAAAGTTTTTGTTTCATTTAAATTAAGCCTTCACGTTACATCCATATTACATCAGAACTAGAAACGACCCTCTGAACTTTACTCTTTTTCAAACTAATTTTTTTCTGATGTAATCCAAGGAGAGGGTGTTACCAGAACTACTACAACTACAGTTGTAAATTACAAAAACATTCATATTGCAAATTATATCCATCGTTTCTGATGATGATGATGCTTATGGAAATAATAACCAAATCAGTATCCCTCTCAATAAAATGATTGCTCTCTTTATTCTCCGAGGTCATTTTATATATTTTCTTGTCCATATGGCATTTTTGTAAGCAAGGACAGCCATCACTTTGACAATAGAGAATATGGAAATAATAATGGAAACTTTCTATCTTTATCCACATTTTCAACCACATTCTTATCACAATTCAACTAAGCCGCAAGATGTAGTCATTTTAATGACCTGATAAAAACCAGATTTTAATAAAAGCAAAGTATATTAAACCATGTTTTTATCTGTACTTCATCTTTTAGACGATCATAAAGTACTTTCTACCTGATAAATTGCCTCTTCTGGGGGAAAAGAACCTTTCCACTCTTAAATTTTTGAGCGTAACGCATAAAATTAGTTACTACCTCTAAACAAATTACCCGAAATTAAACTCATACTCAACTGTAAACTGTGTTTACACTCTCTACTTAAAAACTACTAAAGAAAAGAAGATAACTACAAAAAGGTAGGCCGGTAACATACGTTGTAAAAAAATCTTTTGGTCGGTACACGACATCGGTGTCAAGATAATATTAACACTTGGAGTCCTACTCACAGTTTTCTCGTGTTCCTATTTTTTAGAAGAATGTAAAACATTTCTCGCCTCTGCATAATGCATAACTTTCCGCAGACCTAAAAGAAGTTTAAGGAAACATATGGCCACCAATTGCGATCATATAGAATTAAATTCTACTAGAACTGGTGGCGGGGGGACAGATAGAGAAGTCTACGGGCACTAGACCGACTTAACGACCATACAAAAATAAATTAGTCATATATTTTACAAACTTTAAAAAAATATAACAAAACTTTAAACGAAATGTTTGTAACGGATAAAAACTTGTAGAAAAGTCAAGTTCCGTCCATTTAAATGGTACTTTTTATCTAAAAATATTAGAAAGATACAATTTTTTAGCATACAAAATAGCATTCTTCAACCGGAAAGAAAAATGATTATAGTACATGTATAAAATACGTCGATTCTCAATACATGTATATTATGTAGTTTTGCAACCTCAAAAGTAGCCCTTCGTTTTCACAAGAGCATATCTAAAAGGATGAAGCAAATATTGAAGCTAAATGATAAGAGGATATCTTCTTTTACGCAGTGTTTTAAGTCGAAAAGTTTTTATTTCTGAACGCAATATGGCATAGCAAATTCTACTTATATGGATTGGGGCTTAGGTGCTTTCATAAGATTGTCCCTTCTCATCTAGAAAAGGGAAGTAGGAACAATAAGCAAATGCATTCATAAACCTCCACAAAGACCCTGATTATTTTTTCCAGTACTGAATCGCACTGAAGCCATCCGTAGGTGTGTCCCTTTTAGTTGGAATTAGCAGGGTTGGAAGAAAAATGCAAGAAGGAATTTTGTCAAGAAGCTGCTCAATGAAAGAAAGGCTTTTGTGTAACCTTCTCTTCGCTTCTATCCCTTCATAAAAAACGAGGAGGTGAAAGGGAGCTGTATGAAGAATAAAAAAAAGCGTTTCATACTTCCCTTTCACAGACTTTTTTTCTAGTGACTGGAACAAGCTCATCACCATCATCATAAGCTAAGCTTTTACTCTATTTCAGTCAGATACGAAATACTTGAGTTGACTGATAGTGAAGAGTCCTGTGCATATAAAAGGTGCTTACCACACCTTTAGCCCACGCTCTTCATTATTACAAGGAGTTTGGAAAGCTTACAGATTCCAAGGTCCTCATCTTTACACTTGTGGACTGCACATTCTGCACAAGCCCATAGGCCTTTTTAAAGTAATTGTAACAAGAAAACAACTTTCCTTTCATAAAGGAGTACATTTCAACCAAGCTGAAGAGACAAAGGCAATTTTTACTATGTCAGACGTTTATTATTTCCCTAGTCTTGTCTTTCCTTCTCTCCTTATTTTCCATAAAACACTTTTCCATTTTACGGTGCAACTTGAGTTTGCAAGGCGAAAGAATGTGAATTCTCGAATGGCCCCAAACTAATTTAACATACAGAATTTTAGTCCATTTCTCGAATATAAAGAAATATCCCATATGGCTAGATTGCGAATTCATAGACATAAACCTAACATGGAGGGGAAACTTCAAGAGTTGTCTTTTCTCTCAAAATCGTTCCCTCCAGAGGGCCACGATAAATGAAGAAAAGGACTGCGACAAAATTCCAGGAACGCATATAAAAACTTTTCGCCATAAAAAAGTATCCACATTTTCTCACTTTATTTTTAACGAGACCTAGTGCCAATACTCAAGCATGCTTTCTCCAAAAACGTTAAAGTATACTTTCACCAATGGCAAAGATGAGAAAGAGGGACATTCCTTTCCGATTTCCAAAAACTTTACAGAGTCAATAAAAATCCTACTTTTTATTCTCTCATTTTATATCATTCAACCCACTCGAATTGTAAAGAGAAAAGATTTCAACTTATTCGTGCCAAGTTAGTGCTTCACGTAATTCGAACAATCTTTGCAAAAATTCTTTGGAGAGAAGCGATTTTCCTGGTTAAAGATCCATGATTGAATGGCTAAATCTCCTGTTATGAACATATTTAAGCCCCGGAAATGGTGTCTTACGTTATGCAGCTTGTAAAAGGAAGGCATTACTGCACAATGCTTTCAAAATATTTGACTAGGGGAAAATCTCTGGAAACAAAATTTTTCACACATCCATTACTCAAATTGAATATTTAACTTCAGAATTTCAATCGGAGTGTTAAGCATGAATAAAATATGTACAGCAGCTGCAGTGCATCTCTAACCTTGAAAATACAAAACTTTCACTGAAAGCAAAATGTTCACATTTTTATGGCCCCTAGCTCCAAGAATACTAAGTCATTGTTTGACTTGACAGCTTTTATGCACTTCGAATGTTTTTAAATACAATAATCGACCAGTTAGACAAAATCCTTGGCATTTAAGAGATATTTTAAAAAGAAAGAATGACATAATTGGTGAAGATAAAGCATTATGGAAAAGAAATTTTGCAACTAAACGATCTTTTTTGCTGACACGAGTAAAGTGGGAACTGCATATTACAAGAACTGACGATGATAGATATAGTGATGTGGAGCTGGTAATGTCTTATGGCCAAAATTGGACCAAAAAAAAAACTTTACGAAATCTCATCAAACCGAAACTTGCACGTACCTCTTTTTCACTCCCTTATGCATCATAAATCTAGTTAAATACGTACCCACCATATCATATCTGTTACAAAACAAAAGTGAAACAAGAAACGCTCAGACTAGATGACTATGGGCGTAAGGGTAAAAATCGCATATGAGAACTCCCGTTTCAGCATCATCTCCCCAGCCAGTTCATCTTCTATAGTCTAATCCAATAATCATCTATCTTTTCTTTCTCCTCTAGTTATTTAGGCACAAGTATATTTTGCATTCCTTCAGACTATAGGGACTTTGTTGCCGTTAGCTGAGTCAAAAACAATTTTTTGAAACTTTACCCTTTCATTTTATATGTTACTTTTGTTACTATTATTTGTGCTTATATTCCTAGGAAAAAATATTTTGGTTCATTAGGGTAGGGAAAGAGGAAATATCATCAGAAAGAAAAAACACAAAAGTGAATTGAATCTGCCAAGTGAATGTGAGCATGACTACGATTCACTCAGTTTTGAAGGAAGGAAGGAAATTCCATATAACCTCATTTTTATTTTAACACAAACAAACCGCACCATAATCCGGCCGAAAGCAATCATAATATTTGTTTGTACTGTGAAAATTACGAATGGGCACCTTTTGCAAAAACCTCCGGCACATTTTTTCATCTCGCTCTCTTTCTCATAAAAACCAGAAGTAGAACCAGTGTTAGCCAGCCAGCCAGTAACCATAAAAGGAATATGGAATATTTTCCAGAAACGAATACTTTCCACCAGAAAACATCAAAGACCAGTCATTCCCAACTGCCTCCATCCAAAGGGACACAAACAACCACGCTTACATGCTTTTTCATACATGTTTTAATGTACTTAGCTTGGTGCACTCCCATAAAGATAACAAAGGCCCCTCTTTCCCAGAAAAAAAAAAGTTAAAGCTGTCTATTACTTTTAACTTTATCTCTTCATCATCATTTTATTCTAGCAAAATAGAGACCTTTTCCACTCGAGAAAATCAGTCAAACAAGCTTCTTTAATAAACTTAAGTAGGAACTGGTAAACGATAACATAAAAAATGCTCCTAAACTTAAAAGCAATTCTGCGAAAATGATATTTAAACCCTGAAGGTCTCATATAGAATATGATATTTTCTCTAATTTTCCCCCAAAAATATGCTGATCTTATTACCTTTTCATCCTCTAATCTCTTAGAATCACTTCTTTAAGCTGTTCTTGTTCCAAAACTTTAACTTGAGATGGAAAGAAAATGACTTTCTCATTTCCTATCTTTTGTATGTCAAAGTTGAGGAGAAGGTTTATTACGTTATGTCTTTATTATATTACATGCCTGCGATGAAAGTTGAGACGTGAACGAATTAGAAAAATCTTTACAGCTACATTACGTCAACGGTAGCCTAGAATATAATTTACAAAAAATTAGCTGTCAGCTTCGACAAAATACTGCTCGCTACAACATCATCAGTTAAACAAGCATACATTTATGATAAGATGCTGACAACCGAAAGGATAACATAATTTGTCTTCAGTGTTTTTAATCTCTAGGTAATTTGTGAAATTGCTTCAGATTGAAAAGCCAACGACGGATATTTTCGAAACTTCTCTAGATATTTGAGTATTTAGGCATGTGAAAATTACGCCACTGGCCTATTTAAACATTATTAATCACACTAGCTTCCTGTCTCCAGAGGGTTGAGTTTGATAAAAAGCTTTTCGTTTGCTATCATCTAACTTATTTAGTGCGGTAATGAGCGTCTAAAATAAGACCTCCAAATTGATGAAATTATCTGACTTTTAAAAGGTTATCAGAACGTGCAGCTAAGAAAAATGAGAACTCAAGAGTGGCTGAGCATGGCAAATGAGAATAAATGGAAGTAGATGTGAACGGAGATCTTTCTTCCCCGCACCTCATTTCATCCAACAAAAGGCACTACTATAGCCTCCCCATTTCATTACATCACATCACTACTGACTAAGAATAATGAACGCGTGAAATACATACTGTGAAAAGCCATGAGAAGTACACAAGATTTAAAGTGATCAGGAAACTTGGATAGTAAGAGAAAATCAGCGGGAGCGGGACATATGTATGTATGTGGATTCCAACGCGTAGTGAACTTATCAGGATTTTACTAGATTAAAAGTCTGCTTGACATTAATTCCTTGCTACATATGCACTCATTTCCTCCAATCTTTTGAAAAGGGGGTGACCGCAGAGGAAAACTATATGACAGGAAGACAAAGACCATAAAATTCTCAATAACATATTTTTCGCCAATTCCAATACGTACATAAATGGCTCATCCATCGCAACCATATTATTCCTTTGTGTATTTGAGCATTTATATTTATCTGAAGAATAAAATCTTTTTTTTTCATGGGAGAAGCATTTGGTGTAAGAAATTACTAGACTAAAGTTATTTAGAAAACATACGACATACATATGCTATCTTGGATTTTACGTAAAAGGAGGACGCAGATGGAATGATACACACGCTGAGCGAACCAACGAACATAGTAGCAGTATTTCATGTTTTACTGAACCACGGAAAAAATTATAGGAAACGATCCAATTTGTTGGATCGAGGAAACCATTCGTCTTCCGCTTGATTAAATGAAGGAAGAAAATCCTGTTTAACTTTCCGCAATTTTTACTATATTTTACCCATCCAAATCTTATATTTGAGGGTAATTCAAAGTAATCCGAGAGCACTCACAGATGAATCCAATCTCTATTTTAACTAAGGACAAAAATGCTCCTGGAATAGATATTTGAATTACAATTCTTCTCCTTGGGAAAAAATATACGGTATTCCAATCAAGTATTGCCGATTGCCTCCAGGCAGACTCAAGCCAAGTATATGTGACCTACATTTAACGTGGATAACCAATGCATAGGAAAATGTCGGCAGGTTGATTTTGCATTCTGGCAGGTGCATTTTGGTATTCCAATTGCGAAGTTAGTTTTTTATAGTGAAAATGTCATCCACATTTTCATGCAAAACATGAATTCCTTAGTTGGTAGA
>JAANSQ010001122.1:0-16718 GCA_036850885.1 Lepidocyrtinus dapeste
TTTTAAATCTAGGGGAAACCTGTTTGTTTGTTTGAAGCTTTGAGAGTGACAAAGAAATTCTGCATCAGATTTCAATTGAAGCTCAGATAAGAGGATATCAGAAAGCAACATGGAATAAAGTTCACACCGCCGTTGTCTTTGGATACTTTGAAAAAGGGTCATTAAAACATACTGAAAAATAAAATGCATCCTACAACGCATGACAAGTTTAAAAATAACAAATTCAAATATTAATGAATCAAGTGAAATAAAAAATTAAGCAAGGGTTTCAAAATAATACTTATTATCCCTTTTTGGGTTAATAAAGCTAGAGTTATTTTGATGGCTTGATTTCCTTATTCTTATTTGGATTTCCATTACTTTGTTGATGAATTCTTACGTAGCGTCACAAATACCCTCGCTTCGCTCAATTAGGTACACACCTGAATCATCATTTCGCCGCAAAGTTGTTGTTGATGTTGATGCTGTTCAAGAAAATCTTCAAAAATCAGTTTACAAAGCCAGTGTATTTTATCCAATTTAAGCTGTTTTTATGTTTCCTTGCTCTCCTCCTTTTCCTTCTGCATTCTGTGTGTTGCAAAAACATTGTATTGTATCTTGTATCTAAGAAGATTCAATGTCTGTATTTCTTGCCAGTACGAGACACTGACACGGTATAATATTCTTCAAGCTACTGCCGCAGTAAAGTTTAATTGCGCTGGTAAGCTTCTGTGAGAAAGTCTCTGGGCTTGATCATGATCATCATCTAACCCTCATAAAAAACATAAAATAGCCTCAGGTATTTTTCCCTCACTTCACTTCATTTCCTCTAGATTCAGTCTTTGTCCTGGTCTGGTCCTCTCTGATCCTTTGAGCATTGGCCAACGGGCTAAAGCAACACAGAGCTGAAGCTGATTGTGAGCAGCAACATTTTATATTAAAAAAATCAAAGTCGCACACATCCATAATAAAAAAAATACTACAATATCAAGATAAAAAATGTTACTGCATTCTGTGGTATTCCGTTCTCATACGCCGCATATACCGCAAGGCAAGGATTTTCTTTTCATGTGGCTATCCAAAACCAAAGAAAAGAAACCGAGCTTTTGCAGAATGCAAAAATTACGATACGCTGCGACACAAAAGTATCCATCTGTCTGCACAGCTTCTTCGCATTTTAACTTACCTTGTCTGTGGGGGGAAAAGACCTCCACATTCTCGATTCAATGCAATTTGCAAAATTAAATTAAATTGGAACATTCTTCCATACTTCAAAGAATTTGAAAGAACACCTTCGAAAAAAAATCCGCTTGTATGAGATCATCAAATTCCTTTCCTCAAAATAGCCTTAAGAAGTGCGCGTCACTTCACATAGTCATAGTCTTGACTCTTTTGACGATCTGTACACCTGTGCTTATGACTTTTCACAGTTTTTTTTGCCACCATCATCACGCTCTTTTGTCCATACCTATAGGAAGCAAGCCCTTGAGAAAGTCACACTTTATGTACCTTATTGGAACATGGTATACTAGATTATAGGATAGAATTTCACACATTTTTTTCACGCCGCACCATACCATGCAACCAGCATAACAAGGTATACACCTGAGCCTAAGCCCGTTTCCGCGGCGCGATACGTCTTTCCTCCTGTCAAAAACATTGTAGGTACCCACATCTCTCATTTAATCCTTTGTCAAGGAGATTGAGACACAAAGGTCTAGACTCTCTCTCACTTCTACACTTTACTTGGTCTTTCAGTTCGAATGCATCGCGTTTCCAATGTGAATGTAATTGTTGTGAATGACTCGCTCTCCGCAACATTCTAAATATGCCCGCATGTTATCCCTCCCTTTTTCTTGCTGAATTGACGATTGCATTACATGTGCTATTGTTATACTTTGTTGCTTAACTGTAAACGAGATGACTAAAGCCAGTCGGATAAAGTGTGTAAAAAGACGTGTTTCAATGAAGCCGATATGATACGGCATGCATGACCAACAATACCATATCGCATGTACATATACGTATTGCAGTAAAATCTACACGTATAGGTTTTAGAACCCTCTTATTACCTTCATTTGAAACCTTTAAAAAACTTGGCAGCATATATGCCTTTCTTAATCTCTAATTTTTTTCTAATGTATTTAGCATAGTTGTATCCATATCCAATGTATTTTTATTGGACACTTACATGAGTATTTGATATACTCGTTCCAAAACTATCATCATCATCTCTAGATACTCCTATTAGGCTAGATGTAAGTGCATACCTATAATCATTTTTGTTTTCCATGCCTAAAGCTAGAACAAGAAGTGCCAGAAGAAGACGTACAGCAGTACATATTAAAGCTCCCATTTGATATTTTTTCTTTTGCTTTTTGCCCTAATGCAATGTTATGTAGTAAAATGTGTAGAATGAAAAGTTTTTACTTGGTCTGGTCTTCTTGAAAAAAAATTCTCCTCGCTCACTCACTCCGACCGTCTTTACGTTTTTTTCACTGTCTATATGATTAACTTTTTTCGTCTTGAAACACTTCAATTCTGTAAGGTATGTTTGGAGCGAGAAAAACTGAATGATCATGCTATGACTGTTGTTGTAATGTAACTGAAAAAATTCTTCAGGAGAGATGAAGAGAATTGAACATCTCTTTTCTGTCTGCATTCATTCTATTTCCTTTTTCCCATTAAAATGTGTGTGTATGAAATTCGATGAAAAATGTACTAGCGTTTTTGAACGCAGATCTAAAGCAATTTCGAACGAGAGATGTTTCACTCTGCAAGATTTTTTTTTTCCTTTCTTTCTTGGCTCCTATGATAATAAATGTGTAAAAGTAAGCATTAAAATAGATTTACTCAAGCAGTCACTCAATGTTATGATAGTGGATGGAGTGGATCAAAAACGAGAGGAAAAACATAACAGAGGCTCTGTGTCTGTTCTAGGCTGTAACATAGCTGTACTACTACCACAGATTGAATAAAACAATGTTTTTTTTCTTCACGAATTTTACCTTTTCAGAACTGTCCGTGACTGTAACAATGATCGTAATAAAAAGTTTCGTTTATCATGTAGGTTATTAATATTGTTGACTTTTAATCTTGATGTCATGACCAAGAGGAAGTACTATACAGGATCTTTCTCTCTGCAGTAAAATTACGCTGTGTATTTTAAATTTGTAATTCGAAAAGTTTTCTTTGAGAAAATGTAGAGGTTTGACAGTTGTCAGAAGAGTGTAATTATGTGAGAATCTGAAAGTTTTTAAAAAAATTGGAATTTCAAAGTTAAAGTAATTATTGTGTATGTGAATATATCAGTGAAAATATGAAATGCACCTAGGTAGAAATTAAGCGTTAAATTTTTTAGTAGCTCAACTTGCGTCCAAGAATAATTTTTAACTTAAAAGTAATTTTTCTCAGATTGTGTGAAGAGTGAATAGTTTTTAAACAATGTTGATAGTTTTATCCCAATATTGACCACAATTTTACGCATGAGCTCAACTGAATTAAAATCGGATTTAAATTTCCTTTCGAGAAATGATATCTTGAGGTAAGTTAATATTTAAATCTAGTTCTTGTAAGTTTAGTTATGGATTAAAGTAATAATATTTTTATTTAAGTAGACTAGAGGATCCAAATTACATTTTGGAATACCCTCCCTCCTGTCAGTCTAAAAAAGTTAAATCTATGATGAATAAATACCTGAAGTGTTTTTACAATAACAGTCGTTTGTCCTGCCAAAAAATATCTAGATAACAAGTTAGATAATTAAATGAAAAATGACTAATGCAGTGGATGTGCAAGAGTGTGATTCATTATTTTCAGTTATTGATTTTCTTGCATTCTCGATTGTGCCAAAGATATCCAAAGATAAATTTATCACAGGGCCTCAATTCTTGGTGTTAATTTAATGCCAGAAGAAAACAACAATGCTTGATTTATCGAGCTTAACGATTTTTGAAAGGTGGGTGAGCAACGAGTCATTATTCAAAACAAGGGTAACAGTTATCCCTTGTCTGATGGTGTCCTTCTTAAAATGTTGTTCAATGACCATTATTGGAAGAGCTTCTCCTTTTTTGTTCAATTAAAAATTTGCTATTTTATTGGGCTCACTACCTTTCTTTGTCCTTTGATTAGATATAAGGACGGGTTTTCTGTAATCTTGGTCATCTTCTTTTGCAGTGTAATTTGATACGGGAGGAGATTGAAAATGTCATACGCTTTAGGAATTTCTTAAAAGCCTTGTGACGCATTAGCGTATTTATATGTAGACGAAATATATAATTAAAATTTTAGTCGCGTCAGAAATCAAATGCACTTTTATAATGGCACAGATTTTATTCTTACAATGTGCTTAAGTGCTACGGTACTGTTCACATAAAAAATTTGAATCATATTCCATTCATCTTCTGTTCACTACACTATAGTAAAAGCAGACCTAAAACTGAAGTTGCGAAGGTTAATTTTAAATATATTTGACGCTCAGAACGACTCGAATTTTGCGAAATTATTTTAGCTTAATTTCCGGTGAGATTAGTAATCTCATTGTTCCAAATTTAAGGCCTTGCACTGAATATGCATACGATGCTTTAAATTGCGCTATTTTTGGAGGCATCATAATGTGATTTAGTTATTTTTGGAGGTACAATGTGCAACAATTCACTTCCCTTTCCTCTGATAAATCATTGCGTGCGCAAAGCACACTCCAAATTCCACCATGTAACGTAGATTCACGGTGTATGCGTGAACTAAATAAGACGCGCGTTAAGGTTCGCAGTAAGTGTACTTACAAACAGTGTTCATGATAAGTATATTTAAAGCAAGTGACATTTCTGAATATCCCTGCTTGGTTCAACAAAACAATTGAATTTTTTAAAAATCATTTTCGAGCTAGGTCAAGTGCTGAGTATATCATCTTAGCATCTTCACTTTTAAGTGATGGATTCCTCAACATCCATTTTTCGTGTGTGTAAATAGTTGATTTTTAAGAGTGTAAATGTATTTGTTGTGTTGTCTTTTATGCATTAAAAATGCCTTGATTGTATCCCAAGATAAAGTAGATATTTTCACATGTTCTACTCAACTCGGAGAAATTGAACTGAGTGCAGGATTCTTCCATTTTGTACTTTGGTTAACACACCCACGCCTTCAAAAATTTTTATCTGTTAATGACGACAAAAATCTGTGAACTTGATCGCGTCAAAACACCGTCATTGTCTCCCGTAGGTATTTAAAATGTAAAGTGTATTTACAAAATCAGCTAAAATGTTTTTCTCACTTAACTCGTCACACTGCGTTGAGCTGTGTGTGCGCGTTGAGCTTGGAGCTTATCACTGCCAGATAACCTAACCCAATATTTCACTGTCAGAACATGAAAGTATGTTTAACGCAGAATGTGTCAATTAATTGTAAGTTATTTTTAGCAAGAGATTCTGGTCGAAGATATTTTTGATCTTTTGCTTCGCGTCGTATTCAATCTGCTAGTAGATTGCATTTATCTTACTGCCATTGATTAATATGGAATTATAGTTTACTAACTAATCGTAATTTAATCAGTGTCATTCCTGATACTCGTAATCATGTGCAATATTGTAAACTTGGCATAATCTTGAGACATTATTGAGTGTTGAAAGCTTGACATGTACTTCTGGTTGGGACGTGTGCGCCAAGCAAGTTTTGTTAGACCAGCAGAAGCAATAAAATCTTGCAAAATACATGCATATTTTATGACTAATGATACAAGAATGTAATGCATCATACTGTTTATGAGGAGTACCGAATACCTATTTGTTTAGAATAATCTGGTTTGAGTTGTCATGTCATCATGCGATTGAGTGTTGACTTGATCAGTTGAATAACCTGCAAATTACGTTGTCATAACTATGATAACTCTAAATGACTACAATATTGCCACTGTTGTTGGTTTCTTTGTGCTACCGGGAGGTTGTCATTATTTAACATTATTATGAGCACGTGTAAAAGTTGTATTATGTTCATCATCATGATTTGATTGACTACAAAAGCATATTTTACGAACAATTTGCTGGATGGTCTTAATCAATTTGAAAGCTCTATGTTTTAATTACAAACAAATATTTTACATGCGTTCTTTTTGCACAAGGAAATTTATACCTAGTCCATGAGGCTGGCACACATGTTCTAACTTCTAACTTTTCTATTAATATTCATTCCCAACAAACCAATTACGCATGCCGTCATTCAGAGAGAGGAATAAACTTCTCTTGCAAAAGTTAACCTCCAAATATATACATGCAAATATTTCTCAACTAAAATTGCGTGAAGACATAAACAAAGATGATGTTAATGTTTGGGTTTAAAATTTTATGAGTTTTTTGGCGGCACCGGCTTTTCCTCCCGTGTTTTTGCTTTAAGCAAGGAAGTTAAATAGTTGTGAACGCAACCAAGCATGAAATATGCGTTAATGGATGCTTTTGTGATGTGAAGTGGGTTCACCTGTAGTATAAATATTAGCATCCAAGTGTGTACGTAACTAATTCCATCATCATCAATTTTTTATGAACTCTCCAGTTCACATCTTTTCTCTGTGGGGAAAAAGGGTAGTAGTGTAACGGTAATGATGATTGACTGTTGATGTGATTACCAGTGACATATTGGGCCACAGAGAGTAGGCCAGACATATTCATAGGTTTTCGTCTAGAATGCAATTTTTCATGCCGACTCTGCATGAAAAATTTACCTGAGGCTAAATATAAGTAAAAATATTGAAATTTTTGAACAGGTCGAGAGAGAATCTAAAGCATATTAATAAGCTCTCAGGTGAATTTCATTAAATACAAGTACGGAAGAGGTGTGAAAAGGTTTTTACTCTGGCAAATGTTTTACACTTGAAGCACTGCAATGCGTTTTGCCAGATGTACTAGAATCTCACTAAATTATACTGACATTTAGCCGATGCAAAGAAAGAAGTACAAAAAGTGTTCTATACAGATTCTGTCCAGTATTTGCTTTGGAACGAGAGGTTATTAACCTTTCATTCTGAAAGTAAGGTGTATAAAATATAAAGATGTCACGACGACACGACATGTTTCGAGGACATGTCTCCATCATGTATAAAGATGTCATCGTGGCTTATGCTAAGTCCTGCTAAGTTGATTTTAAAATGCAGATGATGAGGAAGAATCATGAGGTGTCAATATGATTTATTAAATGCATACATACTAGACGGATTTTTTTAACGAAAAGGTTTTCACAATCATTTGAATTGTACTAAAGCAAGCGAAATTTAATCCTATCAAAACAAAATTAAAGTGACGCGGATACGCTTTCTTCAATTTTATAAATATCAATTTTGGCATGGGTTCCAAACACTTTCGTTTGAAATCAGGAACCGAAACATTCAATCGAATTTTCGGATGCAAAAAGTATTGGCGTGAATAATGCGATACGATGTAAGAGTTGTTCCGCAAATTCCAACTTTTATGTTTGATTCATGCCCTGATTCACATTACAGGAAACTGCGCGAGATCCCTATTCTGATTTTTAATTCATGGAACAGGCATATGGGAATAGGTGGTTGAGGTAGTTTAGCTTTTTTCTCTGTAGACGTGACCAAGCATGAAAAATACCTTCTTCCTCCTCTTGCATACTTTATGAAAATGATTTGAAACTGAAGTAAGTAGGGCAATGACTGAATTATTCAAACGCTCCTTGAAAGCTGCAAAAGTTCTGCTAGATAGAAAAGTACATAACGCAAATAGATACGACTTGTGTTGCCAACTTCATAGAGCTATTGCAATTATTTCCTTATCTGACATGTAACAGTATTCTAGTATAGACTTGGAGTTAATTATTACGAATCAAAAGCTTAGTCAGAACCGCTATTAAAATCTGCGCACGATGCATCTTTCCACTTTGTCATTCTAGTGTGGGCAATAATAATTGTTCGGATGTGATAAATTTACATTAAACCTAATTCAATAGGAAATTCATTTTGTATTTACATGCATCAAAGGGATGACACAGGAACAAGGGATTATAACAGATTGTTATCAATATATACGGTATCGCTATCACGGCGGACTTTTACGGGCTCATTAAAACTTATTATAAACCGGTATTTCATCTGTAGACAACGCGATGATTATAATCTAATTCTGTAGTACAAACCACGATTCATTTTTATGTCCATTGTTTACCACTAATTATAATATTTAGAGAAACAACTGTACATTGTTTGCTTTGCCAATTTGTAATTTGCAACTAGGTAAAGATAACTTTCAAATGATGCCGAGTTGATTGTTTTGCGATAAGGGAATGAAACATGTTGTCTACTATGTCTTAATCAAGATTTCTGGCTTTAAATTCTTTTTTATAGTATTGAACTATTTACTTATGCATGCTATGAAGCTTAAATGCTCAATAACACTTTGAATTTATGCATTCTTTTTGGTTCAAAAGGTAGCTCATTAATTTTTTTCTCTAGGTGAAAGGGAATGTCATGGTCATCCAGATTCCCCTTTAGCTGTGTAGATAAACAGTGTTTCCTTGCTTGTAGAATATTAGTCAAAGGAAATGTTAATAAAAATTTCATGATTTGATGTGCCATTTCACCTCCTAATCTTCTAATTAACTTACGAACAATGTCATCTAAGCCTTTACATTACCTTAAGCTATTATTTAAATGCGCACAGTATGAAACACCATAATTGACAGAAATAGATTTTGTACACAGCTTGAAATTTTTTTTTGTTTTAAAATCTGACTGAGATTTGCTACGGATAAAATTCTTTCGTTTTAGAATATCCTTACGTATGAACTAAAAAGAGGAGAAAATAAAGCATTGTAAAATAAATATTGATCGTAGCAGTAAAAGTGGAAATAGAGAGACGCTTGAAAACTTTTAATGTTGGATGACACCCTCGGGAATAAAAAGTAAAGAAATNAAAATAAAGCATTGTAAAATAAATATTGATCGTAGCAGTAAAAGTGGAAATAGAGAGACGGTTGAAAACTTTTAATGTTGGATGACACCCTAGGGAATAAAAAGTAAAGAAATCCAATGTAATTCAATCCGAATTCTTCCATATTATAATGTTTACAGTTGTGCTGACTCTAGCTATCGTGTCATTTCTTGCCGGAAGTTATACCCATGTAACAAGCTTAAGTTTGCATGGTTTCTTCTAATGAAAAACGAACATGTTTGGAAGGAAAATGGCCGATTTTTATCGCATTGTGTATATTGTGTATGGCCCAAGTTTTTGAAAATTGCGCGAAATAACGTTATCAAAACGCATTCATCTGAGACGCAATTTAGTACAAACTAACTGGGTCAATGTGTGCGATCGATTACGAGTGAATTTAGCCTTTGAAGGAAAAACAAAGATGATCAATATCTACTAAAAAGGTAATTACCATACATTTTTCCCCTGTTTTATCACCGGTCGTTAATAAGCTTTCTCAGTACAGTAGGCTTTTAATCCCAGAGTACTCTGAGAGAGAGAAAAATCGAGAATTGGCGATGCGCAGAAAAAAGTTTAGATTGCCATTTTTAGGGGATGATACTTGCTCTACAGCCCCAAAAGATTGGGAAAATACGGTTTATTGCAATCTTTTAAGGGAGTTTTTTAGTTAGAAGTGCCGAAAAATGAAACGACCTTAAGAAGCAATGGCGATAAGGGCAGTTATACAGAAAAGAGCCTTACCAAATGCAATGCTGTAGAGTCGTTTGAATTTAAATTTATTTAAAGTGATACTCGTTTATGGGAAAGATGCAAAATTTATCTAATTCACCGACAAATTTATATTGGTACATTAGTTTTTCCCAGTACTTTACTTTTTGAAAGGGAAATTTGTTGATTTATCCGAGATAAGGTGTTTTAGTGGTATAACTTGAGTTTAGTTTTGTTATTGCAATTAAATGATCTTGATCTAACACAAGGCGTATGCCAAAATGCAACGAAATTGAATTTCATCATGAGCGCCATTCCTGAGGCTAGAGAATCCCCACGAAGCGATATACCCAGTTAGTGGCTCGTTGTTTAGAAAAAAATTTTAAAGTCAAAAGTTATACAAAATACATAATGCAGACTAATTTTCTGGCAGACAAACATAATAAATGTAGTCATCAACACTAAAATATAAACGAAGTCAACTAGGCATATCATCAAATAAAAATTCGTAATTGGTCTTGCGCTTTTCATAAACAAAATAGGGCAATATCAGATCTTGCTGTTTTTTTTGTTTTTGTATTGTGACTGTGACTCAGAGTTGTGAACGTGATACGGAGGGAGCAAACCATGAATGAGTGGGATATATAAATTTGTTGTTATGGTTTAATAAATGCCGTGATTCGCAATGATGATGACGATGATAATGTCTAGCTAACTTGACTTGATGAGTCTAATACCGACATTTTGTGGTATGCGTTTCTCAATCCGCTGCGCTGCAACTAGTCACTCGCATTGTTTCTTGTTCAAGTTACTCGGATAGGTAGTCAAGTTCATTTTACATTTTATCCAACGTCCTCCTTGCACGTTATGCCGTTATGCAAGGATAAGCAAGGAATGATTGCAGAGAGAGATAACGTGTTTTTGCTACCGTTTTCGCGATTGCTATATAATTGAGGTTTAAACTTGTGATAAGTATATGTACGTGTGATGATGATGGATACTAGATTTTTAAAAGCTATGAGTTTCTGTATGATGATGGCTGTTTGAAGGAATTTTTAATGCGTGAAAATAATACCGCTCTCAGGATGTGCTCTCAGTCAGTCAGGAGGTATAAAAAGCTCCTTGACTAAGGCTTTTTGTTTACTCTAAAATTATTTTACTGCATGAGAGCGTAATACTGACACTGAAAGCGCACATGCATGCACATGGACAGACATAGCATAATTATGGGGTAGGCTTAAACAAAATCCATAAAGTTCTTCTTGACTTTAAATTGAGTTTAACAGTAGCGCCTATGGTAGGTATAGCCACAAACAGGACTTTGCGTCACACTGTAAAAGGTTTGGAAAATGTGCAATAATCTTAATTCCTAATTGCGAATATACATTTGAGCAAATGGAAAAAAGTGGCAGAGAGCAAATTAACAGTTGTTTGCTCAAATGACAGTACTAAAATATATGCCTTTGACGCTGAAAACAAACGTGGGATTAATGGGATGGAAGGCTGCAATCTCTTAAAATTTAAACTTAATTTGGCTTTTATTATCGCTCAATTCTCTCTTGAAAAAGTGCGCGCATTGAACTGTTATTCTCTTTTGAGATTCCGAAGATCAAGATCCTCTAAATAGTTTTGCAGTGATTCCCCTTTTCAGGGAAAGAGATTAATGGGGAATGCTATGCCGCAATTACTACGTTATTAGATTAGATTAAAGTGCATACAATACCATTTTGTGGTATTTCAGTTCACTCACACCATAACCTTGGGCTGATGTATTTTATTTGAATGTCATCATAATATAATCATTCCACCATACTGTACTTGAAGCAAGCGATTATAAAAAACGTGGTAAAATAACTGGTTCTCCTATAAAAAACAAAGTGAAATAGTTGTCATTCTTTGCTCCGAACATATTTATTCCTTTTTAGTCTCATTTCGGGTTTTTTTTCTTGCTGCAGATTCGGGTAAAAATATTTTTTGATCCCGCCATATGTTTTCCTTCCTCTCTGGCAAAGAAGAAGGTGAAAGTCGTTTTCAGTGCTCCCATGAGACATCATTCTCTAATGCTTGCAGGAAGATTTTCTCTTGGAATGAGCTAGATACAGCGGACTCGGATTTTTTCCTGGAGAACAGTTCACAGAGAAAGTCAACTCGTGTAAGCGAGCTAAAAAGAATAATGTATGAAAAATCCTGGAGTCAAGTCTCTGGACTTTACTTTCACCTGAGCTTCAGTGCATTCCACTTACTCTGCTGCAGTAGAAAGGAAGTAGTGAAACATGGCTCTCATGTACCTTGGCGGGTTGGAGTCTAAACGTCTGTCGGTAACTAGGCATTCATAACCCCATAAGCGAGTAAAACTTCTTCCGTGTTTCTTTAGGATTTCGGTGATAATGATTACTTGAGGGACATAAGCTAGTGGCTTACATCACACATGAGAAAGTATTTTTCTTCTTCTTTTGAAGCAGCAGCAGAGAAATTACGAAATCGGCTTGAACTAGTGCGAATGTGTAAGCGAAATAGAAAGTGAATTGTGAAAAGGTTTTAACATGATACCAAAAAGTTTTTGTGGTGGATTAGTAGTGTCGTCTCTGTAAACGGTGGATTCATGTCAAAAGGTGATTTTCTCTGTAGGTCATCATCCCTCGAGTCCTCAAATGTATTTCAATTTTCTTGTCGCAGTGAGCGATCAAAAAAACCTTTTGCATTATTCGTTTCCCCCTAAAGTTAATCCATTTGACGGACCTGACTGGTTACACACTTCCTATTGGGGATTTTAGGCCAGGCCACAGGATCATATCCCACAATTTCTTTGTGAGCGTACTTTCCTTTCCACATTTTGTGCTTTACCCAAAGTACACAAAACAGCCACATCGAAATTGGCAATTCAGTTTCTCCATCCTCGTTCTCGCGTGGAACTTGGCAGTTTTCCCGGAGGAATGAAAAAATATAAATTGATAACGAAAGTGTCGAACCAAACTGAGCATGGTATGTACAGTTCCGAAAATATGTTTTCGTGCAGAGCAAAAAACCTATGCAGAGACATGGAGTAAAATAATTGAGAGGATGCTGCACGATAACATATTTTCGGAACTGTATTAAAAGCCTAGGAAGGACATTCATTTTCAGGAATAATTTTCCCGTTTTGTTTTTAGTGTAGAGTGCTGCTCTTTAATAAAAAACCTATTTGACTTAATAGTCCGCATTAAATATGGACTAGGCATACCTTCATGTTACTTTTACTCTTGTTTTGCTATCCTGCGAATTTGACAGCACACCAGTAGCAGCGAATAGGTGAACATTAACAGTTTTAGTTTCCTTTCAATGCATCATTATCAATCCCAGTATGTGGTAATGGGAAAAACATTGATAGTGGGAAATTTGAGACAACAGTTAAATAGGTCTTTGTCGTTTGCTAATTATTTTATAACAAGCTAATTAAAGCACGATTCGAATTCCTCCTCATCTCCCACACAAGTTATACATACCAACACCGACACATAATTCCGTGACAAATTAGAAAACAGTTTTGTTTGAATTGAAAGGTTGAAGTAAGTGAGGAAGGAGACATCCCCTCCGTGATGATGTTACTTGGTCATTATTTATTGATAAATACATTAATAATTAATTACACCATTAAAATTTTTCTTCACTCTGTTTATTTCTTTGTTCGAAAGTCATGTCAAGATGAGTTGTAAAAAAAATAAATTGTATGCAGTATAATACAAGATGTAACAATGATAAAGCATTAAAGAATGGTAGGAGTGACTACGCATAATATGTCATTCATAAACGTAGTAATTTATTTTACGAGCTGTTTTTGAAAGTTACTTTTTCATTTGAAGTGTTCCCGCTCACAATAACAAGTGACTGTTAGGTTTTCATGTAACCAGAAAAGGAAATGTTCAAGCAAACCTTTCTTTCTGAAATTTGACTCATTTCAGATTCTCCCTCCTTGTCAACCTTTTTTGCTGTTTTACAGTTTTTTTTTTCTTTGTTGTCTTTTGATATTTTTTTCTTGAAGGCGAAGGACAAGATGTAAAATTAAATGCCTTAAGAAACCTCAGCTGTACAAAATACTTAGATACTTACTGCTGTCCAATTATGTACAGCCTTTTACTCTAAATGGCCTTCATTGAGTACCATACATGGTTTTAATGTGATTTCAGTTGGGTAAGAAAAACTGGCAAAAACTAAAAATAAGCGTAATGTTGGACTCGAGTTGTTTCTGCTTTGATTTATATATTTTTCGAAAGCCGCGTTGCGTATGCCATTTATCTAATGTAGACCCTTGAAGTCAATGAGTGGGACGAGATGTTGCGCATGCGCAAAGTGCCATTTTTGCTGTGTCGCGTAGTTGCGTTGTTGTTGGTTCCTTCTTGACTTTTAAATGTTTTGTCTTTTATGTCGACTATTACTCTTGCTAGTGCTGGTTATAGTGGCTGTCGCATAATTTTTTTCTCACGTGGATTTTCATATGGTTTCTTTCTGTTGTAATAACTGCAATAATTGTTGTAACACAGGATAAGAGATTAGAGATGTGTTTGAGGATTAGGGATTATGACAAGTATGAATGGAAGGAATAAAAAATTGAAATGGTCATTGGCTGAATGTGTTAATGAAGCGTGAGAACATCGTGGGACATGGCTGAATAAAGTCACTGAAAGAGATTTAAAATGCAAATGTAATGCATGTTCTTGCACTCACAGTTAAAAAATCAAGTTATTCATTGTCATTGTTTTTTTTTCTACTTGTTTCTATGAATTGTGTGGATGGTCGCAAAAGATAATTCATTCCGTGTAATCGAGTGACTTGACTTATCAGAACGTCCCTGTTTTCATGCATCCCTTAATTAATAATGAGCATTTAACTTTGTCCTCTTAAATTCTAAAAGAGGTGTAGTGAATGGAGAGAAATGACTAGTTAGATACTTGAGTCGGTACTGACTAGTTTACTTTATTAAATATTATTAGTCTGACTAATGGAGTCCGTGTAAAAAACTGTGTAGGGTTTTGAAACAATTTTAACCTAAAATTTGGGTTGGCAAATTCACAGGATATAAATTAAAGTGACACGATCAAATATTCAGGTATACAAACAAAGCCCCAAATAGAGAAATTTTTCAAAGAAAGTAACAGCAACAAAGCTTGTATTGTTATATTCTAACAAATAAATAAGCTGAAACTGAATGTACTAAATAAGTACTTAGTTCCGTAATGTTGGCACATTACATAGTTTTAATTACTTTTTTACGTTTTCACTGCCCTCTCGGAATTTAAATGTTTTTGTGTGTTCATTCGAGTTTGTAGCTGAAGCAAAAGTTTTTAATGACTTGATTTTCTAATTAATTTTTTAGGATTTGTTCAACAAAGTTTCTGAAAGCTTTGGCTGCTCAATTGATTGAAGAGTAGGAGAAAACGAGTAAAGCCGGAAGTGAACCTAGGAGAGCCTTTTTAAATTCTCGAAATGTTGTGACTAATTGGCTGATGAAGTGTAGAACTAAAGTAGCAGCCAAACCCTTTGTGGACGAGCATGGTAGGAAACTCATTGTGAAAGAGCATCGACGTTGCTGCCTTTGTGCAAATCGCACAGCAGGAAAAGGAGAAGTGAAAGAAGCGGAGGGGAAGCAGCTCTTCTTTCACTGGCAAAACTACCATCTTCATCATGGATGGTCCAAGAGCGGAGGATGTGCTTTCCTTGCTACAAGATCGCTTAGCTATCGTAAATGGTGGGCGAGATAAGCGAGGAGGACCCCTTTTGCTTTTCCCTACTTCAGCAAGGAGGGAAAAAGTCCATAATGAAGATTTGAAACGACTTTTGCACTACCTGTTTTCTGTGCCATGGTACGCATATCTGAGTTTAAAAAACATTTCCAATTTTTTTCGTTTCCAAACGTAATTTTATAAGCTTATCTCAAAAATATAATGCTATTTATGGAATGCAGTGAGGAGACACGGGAACGAGGCTTCTCCGTCGTAATTGACATGAGAGGAGGCACTTGGACCAGCATCAAACCCATTTTGAAAGTTTTAAACGAACACTTTGCCACTTTTGTATTCATGGTGTATATTATTAAACCGGACAACTTTTGGCAAAAGCAGCGGACAAGCCTTGGGAGTTCAAAGTACAAGTTTGAGGTGAGCCTTACCAAGAAGAACAAACTTTCTTACATACATAAAAGCCTTATCAATTTATCAATGAAGACATGTAGAGTTACAAACTCTGGAAAAATCTAATTTTCTTTCCAATTTTCAGACCTCCATGGTGGGAATCGACTGCCTTGTTAAGTCAGTAGACTCTTCGCAGCTTACGTCAGATTTTGAAGGAAGCTTTCAGTATGATCATAGTCAGTGGATTGAATCCCGCATTGTAAGTTTCTTTTTTAGTCGTTTTTATTCAATGAAAGAACTTTAATTCAGCCGGAAATGAGCATCCCTTCTTCAAAGTGAAAAAACTATCTGCTGTTATTATCACTTTTTGTGCGAGACAAGCTATACCTACGTAAAAGCACATTTGCTTTGGGTACAAAAATTCACGTGGGGCCTTGCCACTTGCCAGTTCACACAATCATTCTGCCTTTTAAGCTGTGACGTAAATTCATATGCCGTATTAACTCCCCGTTTTCTTAATCAATCCAAAATTGATTGAATTCCTCAAAAAAGAGCTGAAAAGTCACTTCCTGCTTTTTGAGCTAGAAAGATGTGAAAATGTACAGATATACTCGTCTGTACTTTCATGAAAAAAATTGAACCACAGGACTACGTCTTAAATTTTTTGCAGGCGTTGGAAAACTTTCTATGGGTAGCTAGCGATCTCCTAGACCGTTTAGATGATTGGAGGGAGGACATAACGAGGAATGATTTTGCTGATGATGTGAATGCAGTGAAGCGCGGTATAGATTCCCATGAAGAAATTAAGGATAAAATAACAAGAGCTCCGTTTGAAGATGTTGACGCAATGGGACAAGAATTGCTCAAGAGGTACGTGAAGTAATTTTGAAAACGAGCTTTATAATGTTCTCATCTCTTCTTAAAATATCTGTTTTTAAAATGGATAATAACAGCTTCTGCACATGTAGCAAAACGTTACTGTTATTGCAAA
>JAANSQ010001123.1:0-16717 GCA_036850885.1 Lepidocyrtinus dapeste
GTTTGTCTTCTAGATTGGCTTCATGCTTCCACTTCATCACGGTTTTCTTAGAGACTCCCATTTTGCTTGCCACTTTGAGAAGTGACATTCCTTCGGCGATAAGAACGCGGATTGCCGTTCTTTTTTGCTTTCTAGTTAGTTGAGGTCCCTCCATGTCTTCAAAACTAAAAATAAAGTTAATGCACTCAGTAGAAGTAAAGTTACACTGTTTTTTCTGAAACGCTGCGCGTGAAAATCAGGTGGTGTACTTTTCTTTGATAGACACTGTATGATGCCGTTACTGGTATGCATTGGTCAATTAGAATACCTGACTCTGAATAAACATTATGATGCAATACCGGTTGTACATAGTTTTAAAACATATTATTTCACGAATAAAAACAGTGTTATTTACTCATTTACAAGGGAGTGCATTTGAGTACAATTAATTGAAAAATAAAACATAAGTAAATTGATTACCACACTTACCTCTATGACGATTCGTCTGTTTGTCGAACATTAACATGGCATCTTCAATCTAAAAGAATAAAACATACATGTAACTTTTATCTTGAAAAAATGATTATTCCATTTAACAATTTGGTAAATGGATCAGGATTCAGGGATTTTTAAACAACGAAAAAACTGTTTGCAGTATATACGATGAATAAGTACGACAATTCAAGATAAAGTTATAATTGTAAGGGAATTCCATGAGTTTGTTTTTTTTAGAAAAATGAGCTATAGCTTACGTATGTATTATCAGTGGGCCCTGGCTGTAGCACCACGCATAACTGACATATGATTTTCGGGAAGGGTACTGACACTATTTAATGCTTATCTTAACGCGACATTTCGTCACAAACACGTTCCCGTGAGAAGAAAATTGCTAAACACAATATGTTAGGACTTTTACCCCGGAAAAACGAACAATCTACAGCTGTTCCAAGCTTGGACGAAAATAAAGTTATCTGCCTTAAGTTTAAAATTTAAATAATTGTAGTTCATTCATTATAAGTAATTTCGAAATTCAATGAATTTTCGTTATGGTGAAATTCGTTAGCTTTAAAATGTGTAGTCCAATTAAAGTTTGGCTAAGCTGTTGAAGAGCAAAGTCGATTCTCCGCTTGGGGGTGTGTGCGCGTGCAGGATTGGCTTTGCGCGCTTGTGATAAAAGAAATATCGCGTTAAATAGCATTAAATACCTCCAACAGAAAATTACATGTCAGTTATACATTGGTGCTACAGCCAGCCAGCCAGCTAGTAATACAATGCATTGAGCATTTAACGGCTTTAGCATGCTGCTTAAAAGCCGAGTAGAGTGTTTCCATCACATTTCCTTTGTTCTGTTTGTTTCACATTTCACAATTATCAAAATCACGTCATGTCACTTACCGGACCAAACTGTTCGAAGTACGTTCTGACGTCCTCAATCGTTGTGGGAGCGGATAGGCCACCAACAAAGATTTTCTTAGTTCGAGTCACCATCTGTAACAAGCAAATCAAAACATGAAATAAAGCTCGTGCTATTTTATGTTTCGTTCAAAATCCTTTTTCCTTGCCTTGGTTAGGCATAACACATAACATCATGGAACGGCTATGTTTATCAAAGCGTCCACAGTCGTAAACCACTTCAATGAAAATAAACACAGCAAAGTGCAAAGAATTTTAAGTAAGCAGTATTTTTCTGAAATTGGCGTGAATACCTACTTCCCATCTTTCGCACTTAAAAAAATGACTACAAAATGAAAAGACTACCACATAAAAGAATGTGTAACTCTTGAAAAATTACTAGTTCATGTGAAGCCAACTCCAGGAGAAAATAATATGTTTGACAAAAACTTTAAGCGTCCTTACTTTCTCTGGAAGAAAGGAAAAGGGAAACGCGGAAACTTCACAGGTATTAACCTACATTCAAGTTAAAAATCCACAGTTCCTTTTTCAACATAGCGGCCACATCTAACTCTAACGAGAAGTTACACCATCTTTGTCAATAAGGTAGATCCTCCAGGTAGCGTAGGGAATCGAACAAAACCCTTTGAAAAGGCATGCTTTTTGCTTGAGAAATTACAGTATTAGATAACACCAGAAAAAATACAGATTACTGTTCAACTTCTATTGGTTTTCTCCATCCAAGCTTAGACAAGGAAGCTCATGAGACGAGGTGTCGTAGATTGACTAAAAACGAAGATGTAGAGATATGAAAGTTTTCATCAGATCGCGCACGACAATAATAGTATATACCTCAAAATAAGTATAAAAGAATACATAGAAAGTAGAGTGAAAGCAGCAAGACCGCAAGCAACGTGCATGCACAAGACGAAAATACCGGATACGGAGCTGAAACAGGCTCGCTTGGCATGTAAATCGAAATATGTATAACAACCCTGGAAGCTAGACAGAGTAGAATGGAGACGAAAAAATGTTCTGGGAAAAAGGAGAAACAGCAGCTAAAGGGAAAGCTGAATTGAATGGATAAAGAAATGCAAGTTATGGCTCCATTTCCGCTTCGTCCCCTATTGATTACGTGTGATACGAAACGAGCCAGTGAGGGAAGAAGAATCGACGAGTATAAACTTTGGAAAAAGAGTAAGTCGCCCACCTTCTGAAGAAAAAGAAACGTTACGGTACGTAAAACATTGACTCTCTGCTGCTCTAAGCGAAATAGCATGAAACTTTGGTGTATAAGTAAAAGAAAATTTTTCTGATAACGGTAATATTCTACCAAAAAAAAATTGAAAGGCAAAACTAAGTGAACTGAAAAGTAAAGAAAGTCTAGAAAAAATAAAGGCTTTCGAACAACAATTTATATCACCTACAGAGTTCCGTACAGAAGAAGAAAAGAAACAGAATTCTTTTACGAAATTGAACAGCCCGAACTTTGCTAGCGAGCAGCCGTTCCACTCGGCGAAAATGGGCAAATATAGTTTCAGTAGAAACATAATGGGTAGAATCAAATGCATTTACATTCTTCAAATCCCAAAATTAGTTTAGAGTTTCAAACTGAAATGGAATTAACTTGAAAGGCATCCTTTATAATGATCTCCCATTGTGAACATAGATTATCGTATTTATTCCAGCTCAGTAAAAAATAAAAGGAGAAAATCCAAGGTAAAACTAAAAGTGTTATATAGTGTAACATGTAATCTTTGCTTAAACATTTTTTATGACGGTTTTTAAGCTACAAGATACATACAATGACCCTTGGCAAACCAGAACCCATAAATTTTTTTACGATTGTAAAATATCAATAAATTGTACTTCTAATGACAATTTCCAACATTTACTATTTCACGTCACGCTGAGCGAATTCTCATTAATAATATTTACTGGCAAAAAAATTAGAACCTCGAGGGGCACCACGCTCTATTTATTTGAAAACAATTTGTAAAAATAGATTTTCCCATTGTGAAAACACAAATGGAATATAAGAGAAAAGGTTGAGAAGACGTACTCCAAAAATTTATAACATCATTTGGAGGATACATTCTCCCAATTTGCTTTCCATAAAGCGTGCAAAAGGGCGGAACAATTTCATACTTTGTGCTTTATGCCCTAAGGTAACGCTCAAATTGAGATAGAGGAGTAGAGAAACATTACATTTAGTATGCATGTATTCCCTCCATTTTGGCTTGTCCCATTTACCGACAATAAAGAACGATCATCTTTTCTGTCTAAACATTGGTAAGCTAAATGAATAGCACTAATGCAATGCTGCTAAAACAGAAAAGTTTACACTAGTTTGTGCATCGAATTAGAGCGAAGGTTTCGGAAGCGTGTAAAAACTGGAAAGGGCAAGCCTTCAAATGATCCTAGAGAAAACACATATGTAGAAAAATTTCTTTATCCTCCAGCAATGATTTCAACAGAAATTGCAGACTAACAGTAGGAAAGCGCTTTAACAAAAATCTGATTCTAAAATTGTGAATTGTAGATACATTCGAATCACACTAGTTTACAAATCATTTTCTGAACATGTTTAATAATGGAGAATAAAACAAAATCAACCAAAAAAGCTGAAAGTCTCTTGGATTGGAGTGTAGGGAAGGTTGCAATGTTAAAGCGCAGCATAATGCTATTGATGAAATGAGGTTTGCCGAGCATTCAGAGTTGCACAGTGCCACCTTATCACTACTAGTACGAGGAAAGGAAAGCATGAATGTGCTAATGAAATCAATAAATCGCTTTCAGAGTAGTACTTTTGTACACCGGAAGTCGTGTTCAATAGAAGAGGTAAAGGTTCGTACAAAGGAGACTAGAGAGTGTGTTAGTGAATTTTTCTTGAGCGGTATCACGCTTTCTGATGGTGGATCAACTCATTTCATATATTCTAATCCATGAATAGTATTTATTCATATGCATAATTTCTGTAGATCCAAACATATACATATGCTGGACTAAAACTAAACAATTTTTTTAAAAAATATGCTGAATACACCCTTTCATAAGATATTTATTTTATATCAACAATCAATTTGCACTTTATACCTTTACCAAAACTTGCGCTGGCCCCTAAATTTTTATTTTACAGCGCATTAATTATAAATACTAAATTCATCAGAATGAACAAAGAACCAGTAATTTTCTAAGCAAGCTTCATTCTCACAAACAATTTCCATGAAAATGTTTCCTACGTTGTCGGTTTTCGTAAAAAGTCTATTCACACGTTTAGCTTGGCGTTCTTTTTAAACCAACATTGTATAATCTACTATTTTTGTACTACATAATGTAATTCCGAAAATTTTTACCAAAACTAAGTATCAGAGAATTTTTGAAAAGCTGAGAAAATGTTTCCTTTTATTTCATGATGTTTTATTTTGATCAAAAAATTAAATTCCAATAACGGTTAACAGCTTTAGAAATTTTTCAAGGAAACGTTGAGCACATGTGAGTAATCTCTTTCAACCACCGTTATTTTAGAAGTTTCGCGAGTTTCTTAATTATAGTGAAAGGAAATTCGATTACATTGCCAACATATCTGTACATGCAAGCAAAATGTCACAATGAACTTCGTTGACCAAAATCATTCCGTGTAACAGAAGATTTAAACCATTACGGTAGAAGATTCAGTTTGCCCCCTCAATCGGTTTATGAGAGCTGTTCATAAACATCAATAGACTGGCACATGTGACATGGTATAATTCATAATTTACTTTATAGATAATATCTCAAAAGAGTCTTTTAAAAACGTCACAGCTGCAATAGCAAAAAACTTGCTTCTATAGTTTTACTCTTATTTAGCACTGCTTATCTAGTAACTACATAAGTGAGGCGGAGCTTTGTGGATTAAATCCAAGTTTAATATATTTATAGACTAAAGCGATTGATGAAGGTATATGTATATAAGAAATGTCAAAAATATGGTAGTGATGATGGAAGTAGTTACACGAAAAAAAATCAACAAATTCTTTAAAAGATTTTGGAGCAAGACTCATTCAGTTTATTATGCATCTGTGTGCATTATCATTCATTCAGTCGGGGTAATAGCTTATGGCAGGAGAACATTGAAACAGCTTTTGATTTCTCACTGCGATGATGATCATTGCTACCTAAAAAAAATATTCTTACAGACTGGGTACAACCACGCAGTTGTGAAACGCAATGATGAGTGAGACTACAGCATCAATATAACATCTTCACATTTTTCGTGAAAGCCAGAAAGACGTAGATCAATCGTTCAGTCAGACAGATAGAAGTTGCTATGATAGAGCACGACTCTAACTTATCTACCTCGATTGAAATCTTTCTATTCATTTTTTGTTCACCCGTGACGCAACATGGAAACTTAGAGGAGATAACATACTTGGCATTTTCCATTTTTCAGAGTTTTATGATGAAACAGCACAAGTGACAAAGCGAAGGAAGTCACTTGATTTACGCATCATAATGTAACATAAAAGTCTTCAACGAAAATGTTATGCTTTCCGAAGATCATCTCAGATGGTATATCAAGATGTAGCGTTAGCTTTAAGTAATAATAAGCATAAACTTGATGTCTGAAAAGATTTAATGGAAAGCACTTCAGGCTTTCATTACTCAGACATATAGTGGCCTTAGTAAATCGGGATTTCAATACAAAAACGTATTTTAAATTAAAGAAATGTAGCGTATCACAAAGTATTAAAGTTTGATAATCAAAGCCCCAAGATTTATTTTTAGAAAGCGAAGATTTCATTCGAAAGAAGCCTTTTGTACTGAGAAGCGCCAACTGTCCTGTTCATAAATATTAAAATATTTACTAAGATTAATGCGCATACCTAGTTGTATACCGTTGTATATGTGCAGTGGTGTTTTAGGGAGTAAGTCAACTCGGAATAAGTTCTCAAGACGGCCTTTTTTCTTACAACATATCAAATTCATTAACCCGCTTTCGATGCGGACGCTATCTGGACCTACAAAAAGTTTTCCTTTTCCTTCTATTCATTTCAGGAACCATCCTGGTCACTCACTCATCATACCATAATCCAACCGACAATTCCCAAATTCCATTATCCAGCTTCAGGGCTCGAAAATATACATATGTTCAAATTATAAGAAAATACACTCAGTCTCAACATCTGTTCAGGTACATACAATAGTCTCTTTATACCAGAATAGAGTATCTTCCCCACGCTCTGACACGGTTTCAATGATGAACAATAGCTTTTCACTTTTTTCTCCACCTTCTATGTGCTCTCATTCTACCATACACTTTGACTTTCTTTCACTCGAATTTTTATCAAGAAGCGTGCATTATGATGAAAATTTTATCACGAAGCCCTAGTACTTCCCTTCAGAAATAACAGTTTACTTTTTACTGCTCAACACGGTTCCAGCCTGGCATTTTTTTTTCTGATAAACGCTGCATACATTCTCAGAGAAAGAATACTGCAGTTTGTACACTTTTTATAAAAAAGATTATTAAACTTTCTGACTCTTCATTTTACTTTGGTAGCACTACTCGACCAACTTGGTTACTCTAACGCATGGATATTTTATTCCTTAATTCTCATGAGTTTTTCTTAGAAATTGTCTGCTCTCCGTTAATCCACAAATGCTCCAAGGTTTCAGCACTTTTCCTACGGAGGGAAAAGTTTGCCATAATGCCCATTTTTCCATCTTTTCAAAAAAAACATATTTAATTGTGGCATTAACGAGTGAAGAAAAAACGGCATTCTTTCTTAATAAATAAAAATAGACAGTTGTTAGTAAAAGCTCATTAAGCGTGTAGAAAAAGTGTAAGTATTACCTTCCGCAGCTTTCTTGAGCAACTTTTCTCAATGATGCGGCTCATTCAACTTGCACGAGTTTAGTGTACAGTCTAAACTCAACCAGCACTTTTTTATACGGTGATCAATACTTTTTATGTACTTGCCCACCAGAACAACAGCACATCTACCCTTAACGTTTTAGTGCTAAGCTTTGTTTTTACAGCTCCTCTGATACACTTTCCTCTTCATTTTTTTTGTTTTGCAAAGGCACCAGAATAAGTTATCCTTACCAGTACTCCCTTGTTACTGAATGTACTAGAATGAGTCAAGGAAGAGTAAGGTGAAGAAAATAGTGAATTTATTGTGAAACTTGCAAAAAAAAAACATTTCCTCTTTACTCTGATATTTATAGGGAAAGCAAATGGCGAAAAGGAATAATGTACATTGTGAATTTTTTTTTCGACAAGGAGTGGAACACAGTGGTTAAACAGAATAGTTGTTTCCGTCATCATATAAAGAGAAAGAAATAGCTTGATGGTAAGTACGTAGGCATAGTTTCCTTGCATCCCATCATCTCCATAGAGAAAAACCACAGCAGCCAACCACTATTTAACTCGTTTTCAAAGTAATCATTTTGTTTTCCACCAACTGAGAATAAAGAGTTGTTGAAAACTAATGCAAAAATACTTGAGCGCGTTTAAAAGAAACTTTTTTCAAGAGCTTTCTTGTTTGTTGTCGTAAGAGGTAGAAAAGATGGTGCGGCATGTACATGAGTATATTTATGTAGAGTATGAGTAAAAAGCGAAAGTAAAAGATTACGTAAAGAATATTGATGGATTCGTAACTTGAGTTTTGAAAACAACTCGTTCTTTGATCGTACAAAGAGCAAAACCCGCATATAATGCTCTCATTACTCAACTCTTGTGCACCTTAAATGAAGAAGGTGCGCTTCAATAAAAGCTAAATGTAATAATCATACATACTTCCAAATCAACGCAAGATTGTGTTATAGTAATATTCTTCTGGGTAAGGGGAAGCGACAGAAACAGCTATGTAATTTTATTATCATTCCCACCATAAAAGAGTAAATTTCGTCGTTTCAAGCGATTTCCTCATCTACTTTGGTACATGGTTTCTGCCCCGTGGCTTATGTCTCCCCTTCTCCCTCTTAAAGTACAATATTCTCATGTGAGTTTCTCTGAGTCCACAAATTGCAGGATATCTAGAGTACAATTTTTTTCCGTTTTTAATAACCCTTAGATGAATATGATAATCATGGATGAAATTTTCCTTCATTGAGAGGGTACATGTGTCACAGATATTGTCTTAGGATGATACATATTTCATTTATGCCTAGCACACGTGTGTCACGAAGAAAACTTAGATGAACATTATAACTATTGCAACCGCACTACGACTACGAGCATTCTTTTTCTCCTCTAACTCTTCCATTTAAACATTACATTATCAAATGACGGCAGCAGCGGAGGCCAGAGCACGCAAGTTCTGTTTTCTCCGCATGAAATATCCAGAAACAATGGTAAACCATGCCAGATCTCGATCTACTTGAGTTAACAGGACAGACACTCTCTCTCTGGCACAAGATATATTGTATGCAGTGTCACACACACAAGCTCAACAGAGAAAAAGTAATAGAAACTCAAAGTAAAAAACAAAAGTGCAAAAGTAAGCAGTCTAAAGCGTAAATAACAAACCGGACGACCGACCCCCCATTACATGGATTCCACTATTTCTAGTTCGGAGCAAAGATGTAAACGCGGCGTGAACCAAGCATTATTAGTTGGCTTGGAATGAGACAAATAGATAGAACTTTTTCGAAGTCAAGTGCTAAAGCTTTAAGCTAGTGAAATGTCATCTTGTTAAAAAATACTAGCTAAAACATCCTCATGCCCTGCAAAAGCAATCTTAGCTACATACGCATACTCTCGTTAACTTATGTGTAAAAAATAGACACTGTAAAATGAAGAAATTGTTCGCACAAACGTGCAAAAAAGATCAACTGGAAGATGGTACGATGGTAGAAAAGTGTAGGTAGTAAACGTAGCGTTTGAAGCCTCATGATCAGGATCTTTACAAAATTTTATGATTCTATAAATGCCACGGTAAAATTTATGTATAATTGACTTTCGAATGTACCAGCCCAACACACTATAACTAAGTACCACTTATCGCTTGTAATCTTAATCAAAGCGAAACGAAAGAGTCGAAAATAAGCAAGCCCTAATGTGGCAATGATTCAAGCTTAAACCGTCATATTTCTTTCTTTTCGCACGCATCACTAGTTTTGCCATGAAAGAGGTTCTTGTCGCTTTCCACCACCATAGGAAAACTTGCCAAAAAAGGCAGTTCTTTAATATTCAAAAATCTATAATTAAAGTTACAGATAGGAATCACCTAATAGCTTATGCGAACAAAGTGCTTTCTGCAAGCACTCAAAAATTCAAAAGTTCTAGTGTATTAAACACAACGAAATAATTAAAACTAACGGAAAAATAAATTTTTTAACATATACATTTAACGATTCTATAAAGTATTTGCGTTATAACATAAAAACACTTATGGTGTAATATAAATTGATACATATATTATAGATTGGAATTTTCGGAAAACCAAGATAGCTTGAGGTTTTCAAAATGCTGAATGCTTATATTCATAAATCCATGATTACCCTGTCTATTAAGAGTCCAAAATTCAAAATTAATAGAGTTGATGTGTTTTGAACCACTTACCTTTGGATGAGCTCTCCTCGGGAATGCAACTTTTGGGTCAATCTGAAATTTAAAGAGAAACACTTATTAGCACACTGTTCATCAACCATCAAAAATTACCGGGATAGAATTAATTTCCAAGAAAGACTAGAAATAAAATGCGAGCGTGTCGTGTAATAAATTAAAGCAGATCTAATCTCTTTTAGTCGCCTTGAAACCATTCAGTAAAAATGATTCAATCAAACGAAGAAATTTATTCAAAAGTGAAAATCGTTTAGAACCCTGCCTGAAGCATTCCTTTTTTGCCGGAGGAAAAAAAAGTTGTGCTAACTGTCTCTAAATGTTTTATACAAGTTAAGAGATTGAGTCAATGTCCAAAACGATGTGCACCATGAGTAGAATTTGAGAAGCGGAGGAAGGCAACTTGCTCAATCACTATCACCCATGTAAACCGCTATAGTATTAGAAGGGTTGCATTAAGTAGATAGCATAACGCACAGTACACATTTTATTTACCACGGGGGACTCGTTACACTGGCGTTTACAACAAAGAGCAGAATCCGTAAGTAGAAGAAAGCTGAGAAAGCGTTCAAAACCGTCTATTTTACTATCCCGTAGAATTTAGCCTTATCATTTTGCAGATTCTCACACCAACATTGTGACATTACTTTTGCGTATTCTGCTTTTACTGTAGAATGTGTGTGTGAAAACAGCTAAGCCTACCTATGTAACCCTCTATCTTTCTTCCGCATCAGTCCAAGTTTCACATAGATTCACATGGAAGTGAACATTGGAGGAATATCGACAAAAATTATACACATTAAAGGTAAGCATGATTGGATTTTGTCCACTCCTCCATCATGGACAAAAAAATTGCACCTACCAGAATAATTTATGACACATTCAGCCACGCAATAGATCGTAAAAACCATCCGTCGCCTTTTCCGCTAGAAATTCAGTTTGTATTATTTATGCGCTTGTGTTTAGCTTGCTTTGATGGAGCGAAATATACAGAAACAATACTGTACTTGTGCTTTTGCCCTAACATGCCCTAAACGACGGAAACAGCAATGACTCGTTTAAGTTAAGAAATGTAGACATGTCTGCTGGAATACTACATTATTCCTTCGTTTCTTCTCAAGTCTATAAATAATGGGCTGCTATTTTGCCTTTTTGAAATAAATTAAATCAATTAAATGTGTTAGAAACTTTCTTGTCGGCGAGAAATGCTCAAAGTTTCAAATACTCAAGGTACGAAGTTAATTGACTGAATATGTAAACTTGATGACTATTTTTAGGTGTTTGTGTCGCTCTCAAAAATCGTACAGTGAGGGGACAGGGAAACGAAAAAGAAATAAAATCATGAATGAATGCACAGACATGTTTACTTTTAGTACTTTCGTTTTCTCGGGTAGACTACATGCAGAGCTGTGAGGTTTCTAATTCCATTTTAATGTACTGTGCATATGATTATTACCGTCATGCGAAATCCGATGAATGAAATGTTCGCCCTTACGCTTTTTAATGACGATAATAAAAAACACTCCGAGAGTCATTCGTTTCAAATCGCTTTACTATATTTTCGAGTTTGTGACGTGCCTGCTCAATTCCAATTTTCTCTCAAGCAAGTTGAATGTTATATGGTCATTTCTTACTGACAGGTACTCCAGCATAAATAAAATGATGTTTAAAAATAGCCCCATCGATACTATTGCATTAGGGTTTCAAGCATGTCGGATTCTTCTAAAGTAATAACGCTGATTTGGTGCTTTTTGGCGTTTCATAATAAGATTAACCAATGGTTAAAGCGTAGTCATTAGAAATCCGCCAAATGAGTTATGATTCATGACTCATAAATACGTATGAATTCTTCATAAAATCCTGTAAATTAATTCTGATATACCAGCGGGTGAAAATTTAACGAAGCCGAAATTCTGCACGTATGGAGCTAAATTCTTCATTACGGATAAATAAGTCATGGACCAGACAAATAAGTTGTACCTAGCGATTCCATAACATTTTATTCTTAGACGAGTGTGGATATTAAAATATATTTGTTTTCAGGCTAAGGGAAACTATGTACTCGTTGGCTATTATTTGATTCGTGCTGAAACAATGCGGAAAATGTGAGTAGGCAAAACACGAATTGCCTTGCTTTTAATTATATATTTAATGCTTCAAAACTTGCTTTTAAACTGCTAATTTTCAACTCCAAAAGGCTGATAATTAAATGAATACTTTAATGAAATAGTCACGCTTTGCGCTGCCAGGTAGGCTCTAATATTGCTGAGCTGCTGGCTTGGCTGATCATAATGGCGGACTTGCTGAAAAATGGAGACAAAATTATAGTTAATAGATTGAAACACGCGGCTAAATTGGCTAAACTATATAGTGAATGGGGCATCGTGAAACTGCAGTAACAAAAGTTGAACTAAGAAGCTCTTAAAACGTTCACAAAATGCATGTAACAAGCGCGGATGTTAAGTCACTCAGCAGAAATAATTCAAACAAAAGTTCAACTTTTAAACCGTTTACCTTACCCCGTTTCAAACGTGTATAATTCAAACAAAAGTTCAACTTTTAAACCGTTTACCTTACCCCGTTTCAAACGCGTTTTTACTTAGTGCAAATTTTGCAGGTATATTTTTAAAACAAACAATGTGTTCAGGTGTGTGGCAACGTTCAACAAACAATTTTCTCTGCAAAACAATATGGAATTGAGTAACAAAAAGTATCTCTTTGTTTTTCGTGGTCTGTTGACTCCTAATTATATTTTTATTTTTGTGGACGGGCACCCATCATGTGAACACATAAACAAAAATGATAGCTATTGTGTGGTCACCAGCACAATAACAGCTTGTCAGCTTTTCTTTCTAAACAATATAAAACTTGCATCCGTAAAATAATACCGGTGTGAAGATACAAGTTCATTTTTTGTTAAAGGAGGAGATTGTCAACAAGCAAGAAATTTATTATTTAAGATGGCGTGCGCAACTCATGAAACTTGCAAAAGTCTTAATAGAACTATCATTCATAGGTAAACCATTTGCCCAGAGTAAGTTTTCATATTTCAGTTATAGTTTTTTTCAGTTATGACATGTCTGTGCGACAAAGTTTTTGATATGAAATCCTTTTTTTGCTTACTAGAACTGCAACTTCTTCCACGGGTGAGAAAAGTTTAAAAAAGGTGAAGACTGAAATGAAAGTACAAGTACACAAATAGTGCATACATACGAATCCCCCCACTGAAAGTTAACATGAGATTTTTTATGTATAAGATTAGTACTTTTAATAGGTAGGATGACATTTCGTTGACGGCTTAAGTTTAAATCGGATAAGACAAGTATGAAGGAGTATGTAGATATGTATGTATGCAGCGACCCCAATAATAAAACTGATAATCTTGAGCGCATAACACATATAAGAGCGATGACATACTGAAGAGAAACGCCGTAATAACCTTTTGCTTATGCGCCTTTTCCCAGGAAATCTTCCCAATAATATGGCCTAGCACTTTAAATGTTTATTAACCAAGAATAAAAAGTTTTATTCTGGATAAGCTATCCTGTTACCGAGGAAGAGACTATATTGGAAAAGATCGATTCCTGGACAGGTCGCTGGAAATCTACCGCCAGGGTATTTCCTATTAGCTGCGGCTTTTAGGGAATCTGCTCCAGCTGTTAACATTCACGGCGGTACCATGGCAATGTGGTCTTTCTCAAAGCAGCTGCTAGAGTTTCAAAATATTTATCCAAGTAATGTGTTTATACTAGAAAGCGAAGTACGCCTCATAACATTGGCTGGGGGAGCCCTTTACTTTGGAGGAAATCTTTATCCCGAGTAAAAATATCATAACAAAGCTAAGCTTGTGAAGCAAAGTATTGATTTTTATGTGTCCGTCTGTCTGCCAATACGCACCATAATTCTCGAACACGTCAACGGGTTGATTCTAAATTTGATATATGATTATTCTAGATCCCAAGGATTAACTGTGTAACTTTTTTGGGGTCGGATCGATCGACACTTGCGGTTCAAAAGTACTTTATAGCCTGTATCTTGTCGCTTTTATTATACTGCTGTTGTCAGGGAAACAGGAAATTTTTTTTTTTAATTCTTTACTTCTATGCTTGAATTCAGTTTAAAGCATGTAACTTTTTCAAATGCATACTCGTACGCTCTCTCTCTCTTTCTCGCTACGTATTTGAAATTGTATTAACAGCTTTATTCGCTCCTACGTAGGATATAAAATTGCAAAGAAGTTTTCAGTCAAAGTGAAAGTGAAACGGTACCTTTATAAGGTTAAGCGGGATCTTTTTAAACTATTTTAGCAAACACGTAACTCAAACGTTACGTTACGCTTAATTGCGTTTTAAGCGGATGCCGCCTGAACATAAGAATAGAAAGCGAAAGGTTGAAAATTAATAATTTAGTAATTGTAATTATCCGTGATTAATAATAGCGCCAGTACTAATATATTCTGTCTGCTCTTATGGAAACTGTTCCTCAGTACCAAAAGGAATCTAACCCAAATGCCAAATGCAATCTATAAAAGAGCTAAATTTATCCGTCATTCGGCTTATATACAATGTGATGCAATGGGTTTATGAAACTGGCATGTTTCGATAAAACTGTCCATTTTTGGCATTTCGTAAGAGTTTTTCTACACAGAAAGAAATTTTAGGAGCCAACGAGCCAAGATATAATGGACAACCTATAAAGTTGACCAAGCATTCAGCAAACAGAAGCCTTTAATTAAACCTGAAGTAGCAATCACACACATCAAAGAGTCATATAAATATCTACCGGGATGCTTAGACGGGGCATAGAAAGTATAAACTCGTGTTATGCATCCGGTCCAGCCAGTCATTTACTTAAAACGAAGTTGGATCAAACAGTCCATTTTAGTTTACGACCGTGGATTCATAAATGGAATGAACTTTTGTAGACTTCATAAATTAATTACGCCTTGCTTCCAAGCCCTATTTTTCTAGTGCCCAAAGTAATCAGATGTGCAAACTCATGCAAATAGATATTCCAGGCCAGGAAGCTCGAGGTTTTCTGTCTTTGGTTTTTAGTAAAATGGCAAGAGTGGAATGTAGTCATGGTTCACGCAAAGGAAAACCTCAATAATGATACCAAAGGGGAGCCTCTCCTATTAAAAGGGTCTTTTTTTGTCACGTTCGTTTGATGATGGAGCCAGGAACAACTCACAAGCGAGTTGTTTTCTATGCAACGCAAATTGGCCTCCTCGTTTCACCCCAATTTTATCGATATTCCCGAAAGTTAATGAACCTTTGACAATCAAAATGAATTTCCAGAGAGTTGGGCTGTTTTAACCTCCCCATAATCAATAGAAGATATACAGATAATGCCAGCACAAAGCAATCCAAAATATCTATCACGAGGTGAAACAGCGAAACTGTGCGGAGAGATCATGAAGGGGCGACCAACAGCGAGAAAATTTTATAAGCAAAAACCACAATATTACATACAACAAAAATATACTCCAGCCGAAATTCACTGGACTACTCAGAATGCTTCCTTCATTTCTTTTTCTCTGGTTTGCAATCAAGAATGAAAAGTCATTTTGAATGAACTTCTGGCAGAACAGTAATCGACCGCAAATGTGAAAGTAAGCAATTTCGTAGGTAATAAATGACCAAATAGCACATAACTTGACACAAAAAAAGTAGTTTACTCCATATTTCCTTACATTTCATGGAAACAAAACGTCAAAAAACTTTAGTATTCTAAAAGAACACCAGAGTTTTCAGGAAACTCACCGAAAGGAGTCATCTAAAACTTAGAATCGTTGGCTTTTATGTCGTTTTTAAGTCGTCGAAGCAGAAATTCGTCAATAATTTAAAACAAAAACTGCATACTTGGAGCAGTGCGTAAACACTGGTAGTTAATATGCAAAATGTAAGAAAAGCAGAAATGAATTATAGTGTTTTTAAAGTTACACTTAGCCTATGGCATGTAATTTCAATTTTGACTCACCTTTTTACCATCCAGTTCGTGGGTTCCTTGTGCTAAAACTTTGTCCACCGATTGCGGATCGGAAAATGTGACAAATCCAAATCCTCTGCAAAAAAAATAAAAACAATTTATATAGAAACTAGAGGATTATATTTATTCATTTGTATATTCGAAACGTTAAAATGAGTTATGTTTCTCAAATTTCGTTTTCAAATTAACTGTGCAATTAATGTCAGAACATTTGCTTTCATTTGAATTGAAGCAGAAAAATACCTCCAACAGGAAATGGCACAAATATCTAACACTAAGTGCATACATATATCGCCAATTTTGGCTTCTTCTTCTGCTCTATGCTTCGCATATTCACAAATCCTGACCAACTCTCAATAACCAACCGCGTCAAATTCATTTAAACTAACAAAATATCAACATCTTTTTCATAATAGGCAAAAAACTAGACAATACTACAGAATGATGTAACGCATAAAAAAGGGGTTTTAATTAAGGTTTGGGTATTTTATTATTTTCCCTTTTCAAGCAGTCCCTAGCTGTCTCGTTCGTCAGAACCCTAACCAGACCTTGAACTTAAATGATGAAAGCACGTAGGTACGTACTTGCATCAGAGATAGAAGAGGAGTCGGTCAGTAGCCTTTCGTGTGCTTTTATTTTTATTGCGGCAATTGCACAATCTAAAAATCTCTTCGCGTGATTCGTTTGACCCCCTCATATTATTATAGGTAGAAGAACATGATTTTTTATGCAACCCGTACAAAAAATGGGTTATACCATTTACCCTCTACTCCTTATATTATGTCAAGTGTATATATATTGGATGAAAAA
>JAANSQ010001124.1:0-16708 GCA_036850885.1 Lepidocyrtinus dapeste
ATACGGAAAATTAAATTTTTCTGCTTGTTTAACATTTTGATTTGATTTCGCATTAATTTTCAACTGTATGTAAAGCTAAAGTGAGGAAGTGTATAGTATTATAGTAAATGAACTAATTGTACGATAACGAAGATCAATTAGATAAAATGGCTGCGAAAAAATCTAAGGGATCTGGGATCAGTAAAATCAAATTAAAAAATATCAAGGGTAAAAAATTGACATCTGGAAAGAAGACAAAATCTAAGGAGATTGTTAAGGCTCGAAGGAAACTGCAACGGAAGATACGAAGAAAATTAAATGACAAAGAATCTGGGAAAACAAAACTAGGTAAAACTATAATCGTCATCATTAATATTTAAACGGTCATGCATTACATTAAAGGAACTATACATGAATCACGGATCGTACATCATAGTTAATCTTATCTACTTAAACCACAGAGCCAGAGGCCATCATTGAGGATGTTTTGGATATGATTCCTCATGAAGATCTTTCTCATCTTCGTCATCAGAATTTTAAAAATAATTTCTATGTGGTTAAAAACTCTCAGCTGAACGATGAAAGGTTAGACGAACGTGATTACCCTTTTATCTTTTGCTCAATAAGTTTAAGTATTATAAGTCTTACATAAAAATAATTACGCTTTAAAAGAAAATGCTAATTTTGAACTAATAGTCAGTCCACAAGAAAAAGGAGGAAAGGAAATCTGAAAAAATTGATGGAGGATGAGAGTTTGGAGGAAAACTATGAGGAACGCCACATTATGGTTAAGAACAGTATGGAAGCGGAAAATAACTTTCTTCCAATAAAAACAAAGAAGGGTTTCCAGCTTCAGCGCATTTTGCCTGAGGATACTCTCGAAACAAATGGAATTTCTTCAACTCCCAAATCGATGACAGATGAGACTCAAGTTGCATCAATAGAAGATCAATCGGGGAAAGTAACTGAAGAAGTTACGACAGCAATGTTACTTGCAAAGAGGAAACGAAAGATTGTAGAATATAAAGTCCGGATCGGAGTGTTGTCTTCGTCATTTCTGGAGGATCCAGAAAACCGGGTAAGTAGCAGAAGCAAAGATTAGTTTTGAAGTTTNTTATGGAACCAAGATTTCATTCATTCAGCTTAATTATATTTCTCTCCTAAATTCCTTATAATGGAAATCAATATTCTGTTTCTTAGCTGCAAAATTTAGAAAGTTTACTAGCAATTATGGGAACATCCGAAGCTTCCGTTGCATTAGTTGTTCCAAAACTTGTAGCCTTGTCTCTCCAGGCAATTTTCAAGGATGTTTTACCTCTGTATCCAATCAAGCATCACAGCGAAGATGGAGTAAAATGTAAAACAAATATATTCATAAGTTTGCTTAGTTATGGTCTTAAGTTCAAAAAGAAGTAAATTTCTTACATAATATATTGTGCCGCTACAGTGAAAAAGGACACCCGCCAGCTTCAGGGTTATGAAGCGAACTTGTTGAAAAAGTATAAGATTTACATGCAAAAGTTGGAAAAGTTGGTTATGAAGTACTGTCCAAAAAAGTCTCACCATAATTTATCTGAGGTACATAATCCTATTTTAAATAAATCCACTACATGGATAGAAAACTTCACCTACGCTGAAAAATAGTTTCCGAAAAAAAAATATTTTTTGTCATTTTTTAAATTGTAGGCCGAACTGAAACTTGGGAAAATTGCGCTAATGTGCATGTGTCGAATGCTAGAATCCCACCCTTATTTCAACTTGTCCGTGAACATTGTTAACTTCACTATCCCCCTGTTGAATAACTGGGATGTTGAATTGAGGGAAATTGTGAAAGCTACGATAAGAAACGTCTTCAGACTAGATAAACGTGGAGAAATTTCTTATGAAGTAAGTATATCTCGCAAAAGATTTTAATAAATCACAAGTTTTTGATTTTTTGTTTTTCGCTATTCGCTTACATTTGCTACTTTTTTATTGTACCGTAGATTGTTCGTCGAATTAACGTTTTAGTAAAGACTAGACTTAAAGGAGGGAGGAATGACGCAATACGAAATGATGTCATCGATGTTCTGCTATTCCTGCGAATTAAAGAAGCCGATTTGGAGCGGGAAAAGGAGGAAGAAGCTACTCCCGGACGTAAAATGACGTTTGAGCAGAGAAAAATGCTCTCAAAAAGACAAAGAAAGGTACGAGTGTCTTTAATTTTTATGTCGTCAAGTGGCTTAGTATTCAACAACTTTGTTAAATTTTCTTAACAGAAAGCAAAGGAGTTAGTTCAGCTGGAGAAAGAGTTACTGGAGGCTTCAGCAGAAGAAAGCAAAAGTAGAAAGTCGCATTTCCTTACAGAAATAACAAAACTGGTTTTTACTATTTACTTCAGAACTTTAAAAAACAATCCACGTTCGAGTATTTTGTCTTCTGTGTTGGAGGGTCTATCAAAGTAAGTAAATAAAACTCCATTTTATACACACAACTAGAATTCTTTTTGATTGCTTCAGTTTAAAAACATTTTTGAAGGTTTGCTCATGTTATTAACATCGAGTATTTCGAGGACTTACTGATTGTACTTCAAGGCTTTTTGAAAGACCATCAGTTGAAAGAGCGACAGTTTCTTCTCTGCGTGGCCACTGTCTTGTCTGTTTTAGACGGTCAGGGATCCGCGTTAACTATGGATCCTACTACTTTCCACAAGTATCTATACTGTGCATTATTGAACTTAAGTTGTGGTGAGTTTCACTTTTTTATGCTTAAAAATATAATAAAAATAAGAATTATAGTTTTTGAAACCATCAATTTCTTAGGAAAATTACAAACCAACATCGATTTGGCTTTACGTTGCGTACGGCTGGCAACAGGCAAGAAAAGGATGCCAAGTCACCGCGCCATTGCTTTTGTGAAACGACTCGCTACAATGTCCTTGCAAGTGGAACATCACGATGCGCTAGCTTCATTACAACAGTTAAAAGTTATTATGAGGGTAAAATTAAGGACAAATCTTGTACTTGATAATACTTTTCTTTCTAACATTGTCCAACTACACAGCTTTCATTATATCCACGATTGTTTTCCATTAGTTGCATCCCACTAGTTCCGTTCTACTTGACTGTGATGGAGCTGGAGCGAGTGGAGTTTTTAGTCCTGAGCTTGAAGATCCTGATCACAGTGGTGCGCAGTCATCAACGCTTTGGGAGTTGTTACCCTTAATGGTAAAAACTAAATATATATCTTTCAAAAATCTTGAAGATTTGATTAATTGATCAATGCATTATGGCGTTTGTAGTCGCATTATCACCCGTGGATCAGCAGTACAGCTTTCCGAATCGTGCAACCTGAAAAAACTGAAATTCTACCTGGGAATTTCACACAAATGTAACATTTTAGCCATGCTTAAAACGCCTTTTGATTAACGTGACTAAATTATCAATAACTGATGAAGAATTATAGTGACATAATATATTCTTTTAATCTTCTAGGCGCCCTGAGGAAATACCTGAGACTATGAACGTTTCTGCAATGGAATTCATTCCTAAAATGAAAACCCCTGTAAGCAGGCCCCCAGCAAAGGGTAGTAGAACACGGCCATACGTGTTTAAGCCAAGGACACAATATTTTTTCAAAAATATTGACTTATCAAAATACCAAGATCTCTCTTGTGACAACGTAGAGTTTAACACCTTGTAGAATAGGTACATTTTGTTACAGTGCACCTCAATCACTCCACTAGAGTACTTAATTTTCTCACTGAATAAATGGAAGTGTAATTGTACAGTATGCATGCATTGTTACTCATTTGATTTTGAACCTTTGTTTGGTTACATGGTGCACATTTTCTGTGAAAAAGTATGCGATTCGAAAGTAAAGTAATACTACGAATGTAGATGATTCGATATTTTTACACCTGGACAGTAGTAGTTATGTTTTATGTTTTGAAATGGCGAAAATTGAAATGAATACTCAAGGTAGTTATTATTTCTGGACTCAAAGTTAACCTAAACGTCAATTAAAACCAGTTAATTTTTTTTATCATTCCTTTAATCCACTTTAAAAAACAGGTTTGGAGTAAAGATTAAACTAATAACCTCAAAGAAGTCCGTATAATACGTGAGTGACTTGTTGCACCAACTAAGGAGGCACGGAGAGTTGGCAGTCAGTCTCCCTACTAACTAAACTGCTGGCTTTGTTTTGAGAAGATAGCCAACTTAGCCTATCAACTTTCCGCTCCTTCTTTTGTTCAACATTCGATTATAAATTGTCACTCGCTTATTCTTCAGACCTTTTTGAGGTTACTAGTTCAATCTATGGATCAGAGATTGTTCTCAATATTAGACCCCAACAATTGATCTCAGCGCCCGACCGTCATTTTCCTACCGGACCTTACCCTATCACCATTACCTTAGATTTTTTCCATACAGTACGATTACCTCACATGACGATTCCATGCTACACATTTTGCTTTTTTAAAGAAATTTCCATCTTGAAGAAGAATTCGCATAATTTCACACAATTATGATCCGTACCTAAAGTCTGTTTAAATGGTTGAGTTGGTCATTAAGAACAAACGTGTGTGTAAAAATATATTCGTGACAGGCTAAATTCATCAAAGAGTTAACCTAATTTGCTTTAAAAAATTATAATCACTAATTTGTAATTAAAATGCAAAGCAGTACCCTTTCATATAGTGATATAGTGTTGTTTTGTTTATATCCAGCAGGTTAAATGCTTCCCTCCAACTTTCATTTTTGGTTTAAAAATACTTATACAATAGTGCTAGTTTGTTGAGTCGAACTTAAAGCGCGACAAAATTCTATACTTAAAAACTTATTCCCCCCACCCCGACCGGTAAAGTTTTAAGTTTGCTTGCGGCGTTCCTTTTGTAACTTCTGAACTAATTGTAAGCTTGGTCGAAACCAACGGCATTGAAATCAGAAATGTAAATAACATGTATAATGTACAAATTGGTAAAAGGTATTGAAGAGAAATCGTCAGGTAAGACTAAATATTTTGTAGGGTAAAGACTAACAAGGAAACGTTTTTCAGTGTTAAGATAAGCACTGCGAATCCAGCAATTCGAAATGCTGATCTTATTCTACGCAGTCTCAACTATTTTTAAGCTCTCGTATATCACTCTTCGTCTTATCGTTGTTCCATAACCATCGAGAAATGTTTCCATCGTACGGCATTGTACGGTACGGATCCAGTCAAGAATATTCCTCCTTAAAGTGTAAATATCGATCGATGGTCGATAAGCCTTGGTGCTATTAGTAATCTGCTTTGGTCCTTGATAATAAAATATGGCTTCATGAAAATATTTATCACATTTATACCTATCTCAATCCATATTACAATCTCAATGACCAAAGCAGCTTACCAATGGCACCAAGACTTATCGACCAATGATAAGATGAAGGGTGATATGCGTGAGCTTAATAATAGTTGAGACTGCGTGAAATAAGATCAGCAATACAGAATTGCCGGATTCTCAGTGATTATTTTAACACTGAAAAACGTTTCCTTGTAAGTAGAGTAAAGCTGGTTGGGTGAAGTCTGGTAGGGTAATGACGGTAGGGTATTGACTATTTACCAAAAAAAATTTACACAGAAATTCTGGGATGTTTTTCTAAACTTTTATATGTAATACCACAACACGCCATCTTATACTATCTTGATACATTAGTTAATTGATTAAGGACAGGATAATCTTCGTACAGAACTAGAAGCAGGCGGATCTCAGCAAGTCATCATGTCATTGACCGTTTGAACGGCACTGTTAGGACCCTTTAGCGATTCGTTAATATCCCTACGAAAGACTGTGAGATTTTGAGTAAAACGATCTCTATTCTTCACGACCAGGTTACGTTCGATTCCTTCCATTAAGCATTCAAACAACTGCGCCATACTAGCCTGTTTTTCTGGCGGTTGGTTGCGTATTATATTCTCGCGAAGCTGTCCAAAATACTAAAATATCAAAGTAGAAACAATTAGCATTGAAAACAAAGTAATTTTAAGACAAAAACACGAACAAAGAAGCAAGTTTACATACAACTAACTGGTACATTCGTTTATTTTAACTATACCTCTTCGTTAAGTAGAATTAACCCTAACAGGGGCCTCGACATGGACCATTGATTGCGACAGTCTTCAAACATCACAATATTTAACACAGTCTCAAGCATCTGTTGTAAGATTTCCGGATGCTGCTCCACCGTTTGAAGAACCCTTTCATTGTTTCCTATCGAGAACGGACGTGGTTGTTTCCGATCTACAAATACCATACAACACACAAGATGGATGTATATAAAATCGAAGATCTAAAACCTGTTAGATTCTAAAATAATCTACCTTACTTTAGCTAAGTCATTTCAAATTCTCAAACTTACTCTTTTGTGTCCATTGTTTGAACAAATAAGAAACAATATGGTCAAGTGTAGCACAACATCCAGCACACACCATAGTATCTAAATCGAGAGAAAACAATAATAACGCAACGTTACAAAATCCCACATTTGTTCAAATTCAGTAGAATTATTGTAGATACCTAAGGCAGATAGTCCCTCAGAAATGGAAGATAGAATGTACAGGAACATACTGGGATCCAACGACGCCAAAAAAATCATATGATCCTGTGCTATGCACTCCAATAATACGTAATAAGTGAGCGAGAGTTTGGGAAAATCCTAGGATGATACAAAATTCGCATATTTTTTAAAATTATAGTTTAAAAACAAATTACTTTTACTATAAATAGTACTGAACATGACGGGGGACCTGTATATTTACTGCAAGTCACTTACCATCAAATCAGACAAGGGAATGGATAGTAGAAGTTTTACAAAACAATTCAACACATTATCCAAAGCATCATCTCCGTAGAGTCGGAAGACGCCGAAGTTTACGTAGTTACCGCAAAGAGCTGCCTTCAGCATCATAAAGCAAATTGACACTCCTTTGAGTTTCAAGGGATAAAGCTGCGCTTTAGGTACTTCCACGGTAAGAATACGATTTCCTGAAAATCAAGTTAGAATATATTATATATTAAAACATATATGGTGAATTTGACCCAAGGTAAAACAATCTCTGTGTATAATCTATGGTACCCACCGTAAGCACAAACCATTTTACTGGCTTCTCTAAACAGTAGTATTCCATTTGGCGAGCAAACATCAAACTGCAACCTCTGCGATCGATTTTGTACCAATTCAGCAAACAATTTTAACACCGGTGTGGTTACGATGGGGTCATGGAACCATAGCTCGACCGCGCGCTGTAAAATGGGAGTGTATGAAGGATAGCTACAAAAAAAAGCATTTAGGGCTTAAGGCTTTTCATGTGCAACATGGTTGACTGTATTGGCCAAATATATTTACTTACATCCAATCAAAAAACATCATGTAAGTATTACGGGTATTAAATGCAAATATAATTCCACGCAAGTCTCTGGCAAGCCCTACAATTCTCCACTTGGCCTCTTCATTTCTAAACATAGCTGTTTCTGCATTGGCAAGCATTTGTCCGACACTTTCGATTTGGGCTGAAATGTATGCAGAAAAAAATATGTTCAACTTTACTCAATTTAACAAAGTTTTGAAATTGTAACTTTTGGCTAACGTTACTTTAGTTAACTTTTTTGGTACTCGTACCTGTCAAGGGTACCATAAATGTCTGAAATTTTTCCTCATCTTCCCCCAAGTCAACCATCAACAATCTACCGAGAGCAGTGTAAAATGTTGTGCGAAAACGGAGATCATTAACGTTCTGATTCAGTCCCAAAAAAGGAAAATGTTCTCCCTGGTAGAAAAAGGTAAAACAAAACATTACTTGCTACTTCATGAACTAGCAAACAATTTATTCCAAAGTAATTTAAAAACGCACCGTGTGATTGTTCAGCATAAACTGGACCTCATCCAACTTGACTAGCTTACGCACACTATTATATCCGACTGATAGATCCCCCAACAAGTTCAACGTCTTTGACAAGAGTAGTTCACAGCGACTCCAATACTTCAAGTTGGTAATACTAAAATACATGTCAATATTTTGATTACTCCACTTAAACATTGCCTAAGTTTAAGTCTCTTGCGAGATTGGACAAAATGAACTTACATTTTTCTAATGAAAACGCTTAATACCATAGTTTCATCAGCAAGACCTAGAACTTCCGACAATCGTCGATAAACTTTTGACGCCTTCTGCACCTGGTCGCCCACATAAATCTTACGAAACTGCTCAAAGAATGAAAGATATGCAGACTCTAGACGCTCGCAACCCCCCTGACCAAGTCTCGAGTCAGTAAGTTGCATTAGCTGAAGAACTCTGGTGATAAACATGGAGTGAACGTTTTCAATTCAGAAGTCAATTGCATCTTGCTATTTTTTTAGAGAAGTTTAAAACTGCGACTTACCTACAAACTAGCTCACCATCCATACTATCATGTTCCTCATTCGAGTTGAATGATACCCTTCCACCAATGGCAGCTCCAATGATGTACACTAACCAAGTTAGCTGTCCTATAAAATAAGGTAATGAAAATACAGATTTAGACTTATTTATTCATCATGTAAATCTACTTGCAGGATCTCATACCAATACAATAATTAAATTAAGATAGATCCAGCAAGTACTGTTTACTTACCTTCTTGAATAGCAAGATCAATTGGGGCTGGTGTACGCCTCTGCAACAGCTCCTGGTAATTTTGAGCGGCTTGATCGAATAGTTGAACTATGAGGGCGCACGTTTTTTGGTACTCGCAACGACCTATGACCGATAGTTGCTCAAGCTGCTGCGTCACCATAGCTGTATCATCAAGGGGATCATCGGTACCTTCTCTGTAACATTAAAACCATAAAAGATAACTCTGGGCTCTTCATCATTCGTTTCAAATGATTATTTGAAATGTAAAGGTTCAATGGTTCATACATGATGGTTTCGGTTTTAAAATATTAATACTGTTAGTAACTATAGAACACGATTGGCATACCTTATGCAAATTCCCACGGAGTCAATACGTGACGTTATATACGCACGAGTAACTTCTGGTGTATATGTTTCCAACATGTGAGGCTCTGTGGCTTTGACATACGGTACAGATGCGACCATTCGTTGCCACAAACTTAGCAGGTAGTGGACGCTGTTTGGCGCCACTTGTAGCATTTGCTGCACAACATTTTAGATAGAGTCACATTTTATAAATTATCAAACATATTTATATTCTGAAATAACCCACCCGCAAACTATCCACGGTGAATTTAGCAATAAGTTGGATTGCTTCAGGATAACTATCCACAACCACTAGTTCTCCAAGCTGATAGTTTGATTTGAGACGGGCAAGCAAACGGCAAAACTCGTGGTAGTTATTGGTGTCGCTTAAACCCTGTAAAAATGAATCACCATGCGAAAATATCCACCAATATTATTACACTGCCAATATTAACATGAAAATTTTATTTTTATAAACTATAACTTACACTGATGTGAGGATTTAATAAAATGTTCTTTACTCCATTCACTAAATGTGTTAAAAATTTCGCTCTCTCCGCGTTGCTAAACAATGAACGCCTGACGGATGCAATTTGTACTAAGCAGGAAAGTGCCTGTTCCAAATGTGAAAATTAATTTTATCATTAAAACTGTTGAAGACAATGAGTGTCTAGAGTCAGGACGTTATGGTATGGAGCGCAAACATGTAAAAAGAATATATTACCATCGGTGACAGTGTTGACGGAAGCGTATGATAAAGATCAAAGAAAAGTTGCAAAGTTCCAAAGTCTAAAAATGCTGGTCGCCAGTTGGTAGGAATCTGAACTGTGCAGAGATCATCCGAAGATTCGTCGGTTGAGGTACCAATGAAATCGAATGTTAAACAGTTGTGAGCCAAGCGGAGACTTTGGTTCATCAACGCATGCTGCAAGCCGTCATCAAAGTTAATAGTTTTTCTACTATCCAACGCTGTTTTGAGAAGAGTGCAACACAAACGGAAAATATCTAATAGTTGTTGGTCCCGAAATGAAGAAGCTATTTTTCTGTGTTTGGTTAAAGAACGGTTGGCATCAGCTTCCGACACTTGATTCATCTCACTCGTTAACACTGACAGCAACTGAACACCAATGGTGCAATGCTCAACTGATCCCTATGGTAATAAAGTTATTAAATAAAGTTATTCTGTCTTATCTTAACTAAAAGATATTGGACTGTTTCTATTAATTTTTGTTCGTGAAAACTTTATTTAGCTTACCTGGAGAAACGTGCCCACATCAACGATGACATTGCGGAAAACATAATCTTCCTTTTCCATATCAAACCATCCTAGCTTCGTAATACGAGCAAACAGCACAGTTAAAGCTTGAATCACGTATGCATCCAGCTTAATCCGGGTCGCCAAATATGTTAAGATGTAATTCCCTGTCATATTCACAATTTCGTTAGCTTGTCAGTTATAGTGCTTGTAAGCATTTTTTACTACGTATGAAGTAAATCAAGGTTGAAGTTTAAAATATTGAGAATATGAAATGTACTAACTTATCTGAATTCGTTGCTGCAATGAAATAATTTGAGCGGGGCGTGACACTAGCTTGGTTAAGGTGGTTGCAGCTAGAAGCTGAGCGTAGGAGGATGTAGCTCTCTCCAGAAGAAGTTGACATTTCACTAAAGTATCTGGAGAGTTCTAAAACCACAAATTGATTATATTAGAGCAAGCTAACTAGAATCGGAGCAAGATGACTGTTAACGAAAGCTTCTTCCGTACTTGAAAATTAACAAGTGCCTTTTCAGCTTCTGCCCGTTGTACTTGATCATTTGACTCGTACAAATGTTTACATAATAGCTCCAATTGCTGTATTTCCTGTAACCATATTTTAAATTGTGTACACTCGCAAGTATATTATGGAGTTGAAGCGATGAAATTTTTATCGTTAAGCCAATAAACTGTGTTTGTAAAATTACCTGGTCGACAGCCATCTTTACGTCACTTAAGTACGACTTAGGTTATATTTTTCAGTGTGAGAAAATTTTTCGTCTGCTTTGTTTCACAAAGTCTTACTCCATTTCAGATCTAGAGGAAAGAAATAAAAACTTTTGTCAAGGATTAATCGTTACAAAATCAGATCTACACAGTTCTGACTAATTAATTTACGAATTGCATCTGATTGACAAATGTTGTGATTTAAGGCCGTGTAATCCCACCATGCTATTGTTACGTGCAATACGCATTAATGCTAATGGGTATTTTCGAGAGATGAGAGCATCGTTAAGATTGGCTCGATAGTATATTTACTAGGTATAAATACTAGTACGAGGGCTGGCTGCGAACGCCGAGACTTTGTTTTTAGAAACTAAATATCATTAAAATGGAAACATTTGAATTCAATAGAACAAAAAACTCTTCAGTCACTACTAGTACATATCACAACTATCATTCTGTATAGTACTAGTAACTAATAGTACTACCACTGGGTTGTCATTGATGTTAAAAGTCGAATTATATTTCATATGCCTCTATCCGAACTTGAACTAGTTCTATTTCATAAATTTTCAGTTTTTTTGTTTGTGCCGCTAGGAACACAAAACTAAATTTCTGACGTCAGATTAGTGACAAGTAACATCGATACTAATATTTCATCTTTGTCAATTTCTTTTAAATCAACCATATTTCTTAAATCACTAATCCCAGATGGATACCAATCGAATTTTCGACTTGAGATTCGTTATCAGAATCTTGATTATATATTTTCAGATTGCCGATTGTTTCTGAGCAGCTTTGTAAGAGCGTCACCTGTCGGTCGGACATCTTAGCTGTAGTTAAAGAACTTTTTTGTTACAATTTCCAATACTGCTCGTGGTAATCAGATTTTTAAACTACAAGATATCTACTGGAACTATATTTTTTTTAATTTTCTACCAGAGACCGATTACTCACTTCTCAATTGTTAGATTACTTTATATTTCAAAAAGAACTTTTTGGGTACAATTTCCAATACTGCTCGTGGTAATCAGATTTTTAAACTACAAGATATCTACTGGAGCTATATTTTTTTAAATTTTCTACCAGAGACCGATTACTCACTTCTCAATTGTTAGATTACTTTATATTTCACTTCGTTTTACACGGTGTTTGGAGGTAAGGTTGTTCCTTTTGAACATAGGTCGTTTACCATTGAAACTTATGGAATAAATTTTTTTATGAAATATCAAATTAGATTTTCTCTCCGAATTAAAGCCAAATTTATCAAAACTTTATATAGATATAAATATATATATATGATCCCTCGCTTTTTTGTTCCATTTTTCAGGTTTCAAAAAATTTAATTCGGTACTCATTAAATCACAAATTGAATTAATTCACAACTCACTTATTTTGAAAGCCATACAGCCAGTGTTACACTCTTTCAAATATACTCACCCTCAGTTGTGGAAAACATGGGCTTAAAAATGATAAAGTTTCTGGATTCGGAAGAAGTTGTAAGTTGTAAGGTTTCACTTATCAGATCAAAACTTGAAAATTTTCCAGTAGCTTTGATTCATCTCTAGTACGTATCTGATGGATTAACTCCCCGCGCAAAACTAAAGATATACGTTAACACAAGAAGAAAAATAATTTTCGTCTGCGTCCTGACTATTTCTGTCTTACCGTTTCCAATAGAATTATTTTTCTTTCCAGCGTATCACATTTAATCTCGACAGTTTACATCCAGTTCAGAACTACAATTGAAAATCCCTAGCATGACAATGACACACCACCTCATTTGAAGAGTATTCACATCTAAATGTTAAACTCACGATCAATGAATGTATTTGGGAATCTTTAATCGAAAATCAGGTCCATCTTTTTCGATGAAAAAATGTGTGTGCTGCAGAAACCTAGGGTATTTTCTGACTACAAAAATAGTTATTATTGGAAATAATTTAGAATTCGAATATAAGCTAACAACTAGTATCATGTGCTTGCACAAACGGATTTATCCAGTGGAGATGGTGAACATACATCTCATCGTCTCACCAAATCACTAAAAAGAACGAACAATAATAAAAAGATCGTATTGTTTTTTAACTCTACTTCTAATACTCTACTAGTATATTGCGTGCATAACATATATTTCTTCCCCGTGTTGATATTCTGTTTTTGATGGTTGTTGGATGACTGGATCTGTGTCAGCAGTGCCAAGAGCAGAGATACTATGCGTAGAAATATAAAAACAATATATGTTTGCGTTGTTCGTCTGACGAGGGAACATATAGAAATGATCATGCAAAGAAGACGAATATTCAAGATTTTTAGACGTTAAGCACATTCTCTACAGTGTATGTATGCAAAAGAAATATTATCGTTGAAAAGATAAGCAAGAGATAACATGTTATTAGTGTTGGTCGTCCATTTTTATGTTTTTACCATGTATATCGAATACTTTATTTTAAAATGTCTAAAGGGGCCATATTTGCAAGAATTGGCCAAGTAATCAGTACTTTTGTTTCCGACCTTAAGTAATTTACATTTTATACCTTACATAATATTACAGTGCTATGCTGATGCCGCCCTTGATCGTGAGTAAGCTTTCTGATTGACTCTTTGTCCCCTCGATGGTTAGCCCAGTGGTGTCCTGGATCGAATCCCGGTCATTGAGTTTGTTTTTGTCTAGGATATATTTTTTCTTTGTTCATTACTTTACCAATTTCTTGTTGACATGCATGTCAGGAGACTGGCATTTTACTATTTAAAATTAATGTACATCTATTTGTTGTTCATATAAATTTGCAGAAGACATTTGCTTTCATTTTCTTTTTTTGATTTAGCATGGCTGCTGATAAGCTATAAATTCAATCAGCTTATTTTGTCATGAATGAAACACTGAAAATGTTCTATATTAGAAACTAACCACTCGATTCTTGATTCAAAATCATAACTTTAATAATGGTTATAAATCGGCTGCAAATTCAGTTGCAAGCAACCTGCCATCCACATATAGTAAAATTATACCCTATAGACAAAGTTTATGCCACCTAAGGCAAATTGCATTCAAGCTTATCCTTGCAACGATAACTAGGATTACCTCATTCTTTTGCATTTATACCTTTTAGAATGTGCTTAACATTTGTGGGAATTTAAATCTTGAAATGTCTTGTTAACATGATCATTTTTAGACGTTCCCTCATGAGTTTATTCGACTGAACATAGCCTACATGTATACAATTGCCAAATGGATTTAGCTAGTCGGCTAATACGTCACCGGAAGAAATCGTAACGTAACAGTACGGACTACATTTTTAGCGAGAGCAATTCCAGCACACTAGCGAAGTCTTTGCATCACAGTCATACCTTTTAAACTATCCCTAGAATAGAATGTAACGTTAAGTTGACATACAGCCTTCCTAATATTATCCATTGTATTGTTCAACTTGCTTATGGCAGTGATGATGAAAAGGGAGAGTTGTACTCTCTGCATTTTTGTATCTCCCCCACCACTGTACCAGTGTACCATCGCAAATATGGCTAGAAAGTTATACTATGTGCTAATGCCATGTGTTATATAAGTTATACGAGGCTCCTTCTCCTAGAACCAAGAATAAATGCTTTATCCTACTCCTCTCTGCCTTTTATTGTACGCATAAACCGTAATGGCGTATGTGCTTGGCTAGCTTTACGCCGTGAATAAACAAGCTCCGCAAAACTTGTCAGAATTAAAAGATATTCACTAAGGCAAAAATTAACAATTCATTTTCAATCACGACTTTATCCTATACATTGCATATTATGCACTATGCAATATGTAAATGTTTACACAGCTATAACTGGGCTAAAGTTAAAAATCCTATACATTGCATATTATGCATTGTGCAATATGTAAATGTTTACACAGCTATAACTGGGCTAAAGTTAAAACCGAGCGAATAGTAAAAAAACAATATGCACCGTATGAACCAATGGGTTTGTCTAAATGGAACAGAACAAAGAAATCATAAAGCCAAGCGAAAGATGGATACGGCAAATTATTAAATTAATTACTACTATTTAGCGAGTGAAGCTTATGGCCAAGAACTAGGCATTGAATTTAATTACATATTTATGAAATTCATTTTAGTGTGTTCCATCACTCACCAATCTCAATACCTATCTTCGCAATGCTCAGCTATGTAATAACTACCTGTATTTCGTTGAGCTAAAAGGAAAGCTGCGCTAGGAATTCGAAAATAGTCGTTAAATGATGGAGGAATGCTACAAAACCCATGTGGGTAAACTTCTGGTGGTGTGTAGTTTTTCCGCACCAAAGCAAAAAGTTTAAAGTTACTGGGACAATTGGTATGACACATTGTCACAGCTTAATCTTATTAACAAGTGTACAAACTCCATTTGAAAAATTTGGCACATTTAACATTTTTTTCGCAATACCCACTTTTTTAAGATCGTAGCGATTTTTTTTTCATTTAGTAGCCTGGTATTGCAAATGCAATTTTTTGCGACATCGGGAAAGTAAAAATTATTCACTTATTTCAAACAGCCGCTTAGTTTTATTTAAGTAAATTAGCGTAAAATATGTACATTTGTTAACATGTTTGGTACTCCTTCAAAGGGCTAATCTGTTGAAAGCTAAGATTACTTTTTTGAATGAAATTGGAAAATAAAAATTCTTCCAAAAACAAATAGAAAGACTAAAGATTTTTTTGACAAATATTTTGCAAGTACAAGAATTAATTCTGGCGTACATAAATTTGAACATATTTCTCACTGTAGAGGACATCTTGGAATGGAAAAACATAAAAGCATGCGTTGTCAGCCAATTTTCCTTTCCAGATCAACAAATTCGTTTTAGAAGGGAAAGATGGTTTTGAATTAGACAAGCAATGAGATTGGAAATCACGCCTGAATACTGATACTGATTTATTATGATTATTAACCAACTTCTAGCAACGGCATGCGGCCTAATCTCTTATATTGACGGGAACGAAGAAGACGAAGATGAAAACACAGGAAGAACGGTTACTGGTGACTAATTAAGCAGCGAAAGTACAGCAAGCTGCTTTATGCGATTACTTTGTCCATCTGTCTGTCCGTATGTCACACTTTTCAACTTTGATGGGTTAACGTCGTTCGTAATTATGAAAGTGGTTATATAGGTAATCTTTCACCATAAATCGATTGGTGATGTCTGTTTCTGATTTATATTTACCCCTTGACCGTTAGAAACCGTCAAAAATTTCAAATTTTCAAAATTCAACAAGTGATTTTCTAATGGTTTTTTAATACAATGAATCCATTGGTGATTTTTCGCGTACCTGTAGTTACTACCTGTTACAAACGGTTAAAATCTTCAATTTTTAATAATTAAAAAAAAATCAAGTTAGTAGGAATTTTTACAGGTATTTGAAGCATTTTAGAGCAAGGAAGCAAGGTATTTTAGAGTCGGTTTTTAATTTTTAAATATCAAGCAGCGCGAATTTGTACAGATAATGTAACAAATAGTCTTCGTGTTATGGGATTTCAATGTCGCTGCTGACCGTTATAATTATAATTACGCAATGCGAAGAATTATGAACGGCTTCAGGCTTACTGGCATGAACAATTATGGGCTTTGAATGCCGCCGTTTAATTCCGGCGACTTTTACATATTTATAAATTTTTACAGTTTATGAGCTGATTTATCTGAGTTGCATTACATCGATATTAAATCAATTTCAGCCTTAATATGATTCCTGACTCAAGTTTTGTACAACCAATTTTAAGATGAAACTTTCTTTTACTTTTGC
>JAANSQ010001125.1:0-10340 GCA_036850885.1 Lepidocyrtinus dapeste
TTGACTATATACCTACTAATTTCGAAACCATTATCGTTAAGTGTAGACCTTCTCCTCTACGCTTGTTTTTTGTTGCTGCACAAGTTGTCTGAGAAAATCTCCTTCCTGTTAAGCTTCAAAAAATTCACCTGTTGAGCCACACAGTTGGTACTTGGTACGGGTACAGCATTTTAACTGAAGTCGAGAGCTTTCATGATGATGATGGGAAAAAGAAATAAGTTTTTACTTTAGAGACAAAGAAACCTCCTCATCGGAGAAAATTCTGAAACACAAAACTTGATTTTACTTTGTCAAAGAAACTACTTTTTTGTGTGTAGTTCCCTTTAAAAAGTTTTGAATGGGAGACATAAAGAAAATATTTATTTATTCGTTTTGTTTTAACAGGGGCTCATGCTCCATTAGCGCGATTCCTGAAAAAGAGACTTCCTATTCGTACACTGAGAAAAATTTAAAATAGGAAAGTATGTCGTGACATGTCGGCGAAATATTCATTGTTCATTCATTACTTATGATCTAAGAAATGAATATGAAGTTTAGAACCCCGACTTAAATTCTTTGAAGAATCTATTGACGTTGAGGACGAAAAGTGTAGAATATTCTATTTCTCAATAGCTATTTACTCTATGATGCACTATCATAATTTTCCAATTGTACTACATTCGTTTCGCCAAAAGAATCTAATTATACTTACTAAACTTTGAAAGAATATGGTTTCGACAGTTTTTCAGACAATGGCATGAAATCAGATTTTTTATTAAAATTTGTTCCTTCAAAATTCAATTTGAACTCTAGAGAAAAAAACCTTAAGATTATTGAGGCTGATAAAAGGTAACAAGGAAATTGTGACAAGCGATAAAAATGACATGAGAATGCCGACGCGGCATCATGATGACGGAGTGAAATAGGAATGACAATAGAATGCATAGATGAAGATAATGAAATTTACACCAAATTATAGTTGCGCACACAGTCCCATTCAAAATTAGATAGATAGGTAAACTCTAAGCTTAAGCCTTTGTGTAGAAACAAAGGTTTGAGTTACACTCATGCAAATGGAGTCCATTCAAGTTCCGAGAAAAGCCAAGCAGTCTATATGGTCAGTTATTTTGCAGAAAACATATTCGAGTTTTATTTTCTCATCAAATCTTTCTCCATCTGTAAACTTCCTTCCTTTATGAAAAGTACTAAAAATTCTACACTTTGACTCTGAATGAACCCACTTGATTTCGATATTTTGCGTGCTCAAGTCGTTCCCATAATTGTTTTTTAGTTCCGAGCACGCCCGTAGGTTTTCCCTTTATAGTAAAATCTACAGTAATTTAAAAAATGAAAACTGTCTGACCACCACTAATTATAGCGTTTTTGTTAAGAAATTATGTAAAACTTCTTCATTCCTCACTTCATACACAGGCTAAATACTTAGAGTTTCAGACTTTACGCTCGTGCAATTCCCAGTGTTATACCTATTTAAGAGCTAAAGTCAAGCTTGCAGAAATAGACCTGGTCATTTTATACAAGTACCAGAGTTAAGTCCGATTTTTTTTCTTCCCTTTCCATCCAACCAAGTTCAATATATTTTCTTCGTGCATATTATTAGGATCTATCGTGTTCTTCGTATTCATACCAGAGTTTTATCTTCTTCGCCATAAAAAATTACTGCTTAAGAAAACGCTAAAACGTGGTGGTAATCTTTGCCGCTAGGTCTGTTTAAACTGAAAGGTGATGATACCAGCATCACCTAAAAAAAATAACAAACCATCATCTTCACGCGAACAGTACTTCTTTTTTGTGAACAAATTCCCCAAAGTGCTTTTCATTCTATCGTCACTTATTCCTCAAGATGATGCAAACTTTTTCTTATCACCTTTTGTAATCCATTTTGTAAAGAAATATCAAAGCATAGTGTAATTTTAGGAACAAATAATAACCATATTGTGCCACCAAGATTCACAAGTGACCATTTTTAAGTAAATATTGACTTTTTAACAGAATGTTTACACTCAAAAATCACACACACTTTGCTAGAATTCTCGCGAATTTTAAATAAAAAATGTAAATGAATTTCTTTTATATGTGGCTCTTGTCATTCATAAACATTTTTAAAAGTTTTTATGAAAAAAAATCATATTTTTTGTGGGAGTTTTGAATAAAGAACAAAATTCAAATTCATCATTTTATTCTGAAGAAGCTATTAGATAAATCAAGACATAAAATTGAGTCGTGAGTAAACGAAAAGAAACTAAAATTTCTTCACAGTGTGACGCTGTGTCTGTGTGGTTGTGTTGCTGGCAAACTGAGAAAATGGTCAAAGCGATTAGATTAAATAAATAAACACATCGTTAAATTGTTAAAAGCTCTGTAAGCCAGTCATTGAGCAAAACATGCTTTATCGAGAAAAAAAAACATTCAAAAAACTTTCCCCCTTGCAGGTCTCAGACTGAAATATGCAAAATGAGGGAGTGAATGAATTAATTAGTAGAGAATGGGTTAAACATTTTGAGGAAATGACTAGATATTTGGGTTTAGGAAGAAGAACTTTTAGAAATGGTCAAACCTTAGAAAAGCTGGAAAATGATCAAATAATTAATTCGTTGACTTAGCCTAACTCTGTAGCAAAAACCCGGATGATTTGTTGATGGTTATTCGCTATATTCGTTATCCCAGATTAAGATTTACATTTACATTAATTTTTCATACTGTCTGCTTCCTTGGCTGCAGGTCACAAAGACAAAGTTGAAGTAAACTATAAACCCTACACCGTTCTTCAAATTACTGATTTATGGAAAAATTCCACATTCATCAATACCTAAATGTATTCCTTATCATCACTCCTCCATCTAAAGAGTTATGAGCTAAAAGCCCATAAAATACCTAAATTATTGGATGTTTATGCAAAATCCTGTCTGCAAGTTCCTCTTAGGAGATATGTTTATACAAGTGAAATCCGATATCCCATTACAATTTATTAACTTTTTTTCTTTTCTTGATTTTTTTTCTGGTTCTTCTCCACCTCGGATATATTTTTGCTGGCAACACAATACAAAATCTACAATTCACTCGGATCATTATAATCCTGACCAATTTTCATCGACAACAAACAACGGGGATGCTCGTTTTCATTACTTGACTCCTGCTCGTCAAAAAACATTATCGCTTCGTGGTAATCGTCAAACCATATCATTACTGTTACCGGGTGTGGATTTTACGGAATCTCCTTGTTTCCCCCAAATACAACTTCATTATTATGTCGTCGCCCTTTTCTTTTCCTCATTGTTTACGACATGACCGCCTCCGTTGGAATATTGACTTGTCTACTGTATGCAACTCTAATTGAATTGAATTATCATCTTCCTCTCAACAATCCCACCGATTTTGATGAATTCACCGGTTTCTCGTTGTGGCCAACTACTGTTATTACCTATCCTAAAAAAATATTACTTGATCATTATGGATATTTTACTACATACCGGAATGACTACCGGTCATTGCGAATTTTTACAAAAATCCATTCAAAATAATGATCCGTTTCGTTTACCGCGTCTACTAACTACCACTCGGCTGGGATATCTCTGGTGGTGGTATTTTGTCAATGATCCTGATGAACCTGGCATTAAAATATTTTTTGTGTGAAAACATTCATTTTTTTCTTCTTACGTCTCGCGAACATTTTCTAAACGTAATGATGGTGAATATGTGATGATGACCGTGTTTAACATGGGTGAATCATTCAAACTGAAAAAATTATTGTGAAAATAAAAAAAAAATGCGAATAATTCACTTTACGATACATTCTTCAAACTGGGATTTTATGTTGCTGTGTTTCTTCGCAAAATGGAATACAGGCTGGGTGTACGGCTATACAACTAGCGTCAGCCGCAGGCCATCTCAATATCGTCAAACTTCTTCTTCAAAATGGAGCCAAACCAGAAAAACAGGATTCCTCGGTAAGGATCGATCTCCATGTATCTTTTTTATTTTCTATTTTATTTACTGTAGACTAACTAGGGAAAATTTAGTTTTATCGAGTTAGCTCACTAGTTCAGCTGCTCCTGCTTTTCTTGAATTAACAAGTGTGTGAAATGTAAAATGTGAAGGCTCATGATATTCCTCCCTGGCAAGTATATTAGCTCACCTTTTTCACGGGGGACTAGTCTCCTATGAACTTTGAGACCCATCAAGTTAACACATGAGCCAACATATTTTTTTTCTTGTGTTTGCGAAAAATAGTTATTAGAAGAGGCTTACACATTAGTAAACTGCTTATTATTTTATAGGGATGGTATAGAAAATCCTTCTTTGAAGAATTGACCAGTCTGGTGATTAATGACGCGTAATGTGCATCTCAAATATACAGACTAGATCCTATTATATCGGTGTGCATGAATGCGTGCATACACGCAGCAAATAATGTTTACGGTCAAATAGACAAAGTCAGATCGGATTTTGATTTACGTATTGTAATGACATACTCTCCTGGCAGAACAGTAGTTTAGATCATAGCATACAATGATTACAATGCCCTGTAGAATTTGGATTGTCAAGTCTAATCAAATGATTTCTGAGAAAGAAAAAAATCCGCATTCATTCACGTTTCATGTCACTCGTTCATTCGCACTAGGGAAAAATAGGTCTAATCAATTTTTCTGTCGTCTGATTTGAAGAGATGTTGTCCTGAATTTCGTTTAAAATTTGTGGCAGCTATTTCTAAGTATTAGAAACCTGGTTAACTAGTTACGGCGCGTTTTTATATCATTCGCTACATTTTTATGTCGCTTTATTTGTCATCTGAGATGCTGTGTTTTGAAGAACTCTCTCAAAAAAATTGTTTATTGTATTTGGGTACCATGTCGGTTCGATAAAATATATTTTTCGAGAAAAAATCATTATATTGATATACTGCCCTGAACTGTTTGGATTGGGAATACATCAAACAGTTGCCATCTAATTTATTTAAAAGTTTTAAAAAAATAGTCGCTTGTCGTCCATTCGTCAATCGTATGGCGTCTCTGAAGAAAGCGACACATTCTTGCTACATTTTGTGTTCAAATTATAAAGTCAACTTGCAGTAAGGTGTAGATAGAAGGTCTGATTATTATTAATGCGGTAATACAAGTAGTCAAGTCAGTCATCAATATCTGGCTCTTTTGATTCGTCCTAATCAGTATTTTATTCAGTGAGCGAAAGAAAGCCTAAAAGACATGAGGTCCGTATCTTTTCATTGCGGAAAAATAATGACTAAACAATGAGGTCAATTATCTATCAAAGTCAGTAGTCTTGCCTTCTTGTCTTTTCTTTTAGATGATCGCGTTAGTATTGCTACAGCATAAAAGGCTAAACGCTGGTAGCTCAATGGGAAAAGTGTAAACAAGTTAAAGTAGAATAGGAAAGCTGTTCGATGATAAGAAACGAAAAAAAACCGTATCATGTGTAGTAATAAGAGCTTGGGTAATTATAATAATTCATCGTGTAATTGTTTTCGCAACTGTAAAAGACTTTATTTTGTGAAAACAAACTAACGCAACTAGATTTCAATCTGATGTCGCCATTTACATTCACTTGATTCACTGACGGTTCTTACACAGTCCATCTGCAATCTACACACACGCTTCTATTTTTTGTCTTAAGGCAAAGACAAAACCCATGACCGTTAAAACAATCATTTCACTCAGAAAGTTTTTTTTTAGAAGAGAAATACATGAAATTCAGATTTAAAAAACCCCAATTTAGAAATTTGGTCTAGGCTGAACGGCAACGGTAAGCGCTACTCGTCATTTTAAATTTGTTGATGAGTTCTGCCTCGTGGTGTATTTTTTGAGTTAATAACGCGCGACGAAAGCGATGCCGCAGCGTAGAATTAAGAGACATTGAGTCGGCAGCAGACCCTCCCTGCATAAGCTCTGATTTGAATTTCTTAATGCCCATAGGGAATCTAGCTTCTGTGCTCAAGTTTAACCAGGCGTGCTATAGATTTTTTTGTGTGAAAGCGAAGAATCAGGAAGCTGAGGAAACCGTTGCATTAAGGAAAGCCTAGAAAAAGAAAGCTCGATTGAAAAGGAGCGAGCGACTGAACGCATTCACTTTGTATTTTTTTGCAATTAACTTCCTACTGTGACCGTACTATATGAGGTGGACTCACTAGGCTTGTTTAGTCTAGCCGATGTAGACTTCACCATTTTAAAAAATTTGGGTGAAGCCATAACACGCTATAAAATGAAATCAAGGAGTATATGTGCATGTTGATGACGGTAGTAATAAAATAGTTTAAAGATAATTGGGCTGATATGCTTCAGTTTTTTTTGTCGTCTTTTTCAAAAAGTTTCTAGAGAAATTCTTCAAGTGGATTTTAGTTAGGTTGAGGCTTTGTTACAATTCTGTGAAATACTCTTAGTCTTCTATGGTTCAATTAGACTATTGCTTTTGTTTTCTCGATGTTAAGGTCCTGATTGCGGATAGAAGACGATGCAAAACAGCATCTTGTTGTTTGACAATAGGAGTGTACTTATTATTTTTTTCCTTTTGGTAAAGTAAGCTCTTCTTTTTTGGTTCGTTGATTATTAAACTGGTATAGTAGCAAGAGCCTAGACCTTCTCAGATTGTTCAATCCTTAAAATTTTCATATGAAGCAAATGGGATGTAGAGTTTGTAGAGATGACTAGATTTTATCCATTTGGATTTTTTGGTAGGATCATCATCATCATTTTGTCACGTCAGTAGTTAGAGCAGAGAGTAGTGTTTGTATTGCGATTCTAGTTCACGTAGGATAATTTCGGGGTTTTTTAGGTTTTCAATGTAAGTTGTAGGAAAAGGCTGAAATGTAATCCGTATTAGTTATTGAGGCTTGTTGGCTCGTGTGAGCAAAAACTGTAGGATGGAGTTTTGCTAAAAGATAATCTAGTTCGAAAATGATTTTTTCTAGAGATAATCATGCTAGTACATACGGATCTGTTTTTTGAAGAGGAAAATATATCATATTTTTTTGAGTTTACCAGAGCGTAAAGTATTGTTTATTATTGCCTTCTGTGGATTGTATACTTGCAAAACAGAGTGTATTACAGAGCGTTGAGGGAATTGTCACATTGATATAAAAAAATGAAAAATAATACGTAATAATATATTCTGTCATGCAATATGATATAGTAAGTAAATTCCTCATAGGCTATTTATCTTATCCCGTCGGACAAGAGCCCAACCCTCCTAATCCCATTTTATTACCTTGCTTGCTTACATTGCACTTAAATCGGAATAAAAAGGATTTTCAATTGGAGTTTGCTAATAATATTGGGATTTGGTCTTTATTTATGTGTTATCTTTGTATTGATTTCATTTTAATTTTATTGGTATTGTTAGTGTAGAGCTTAGAGATATTTTATAATCCTCTTTTGAAATATATGAGCATTTCATTGAATTTTAGTGAAAAGGCTGCAAGTTTGCTGACAGTTTATTGCCATCTCTTTTTTTTGTGAAAAATTTATTGAATTTCATTTCATTCTGAACAAGTAACGTTCTCAGGTAGACTTGCAGCGTTATGCCAAGGAGGAATGTTGGTCAAGCGTAATTTCGCCGTGTTATATTGCTTTACGATTTCAGGGGGAATTTAAATTGGTACATGTTCAGGATGACATTGATTCTTCTCAAATGCCATTTCCTCTGCGAATCGCCTTCGTATTTTTAAGTGGAAGATGATGTTATACCAGCCTCTTGAGCGTAGAGGATTTACTCGTAAAGATTTACTGTTTGTTTATAATAGGCTTACGGCACTAATTGGACTGTAAAAAAGTACAAGAGGTCATTTTTATGCGACTGTGTACGATTTTTTACAATGTTTGTACACCACTTCATTTATCTACGTTCTTGTCTACAGTGAAATGGGAGGCTTTATTAGTTTTCTCCATTATAATTATTATCATTGTTTTAAGTTGTGGCGGGAGTTGATGATGATTACGAGGATGTTCTGCTTTTAAAGAGTTTAGTTAGTTTAATAGAGTTCGGAAGACAAAGTATGTGGGTATGTGTACAACTACATACCAGAGATTCCGGTCGTTCCGAAGTAATTCATGTTTTCATTATAGGATTTCCGTAATTCTGGCATTAGCATTCTTAACTGAATTGGATTGAGGATGGGGAAGAAACTATGAAATTGTTCACATTGTTTCGCTGCCCTAATAGAAATTACATGGGGAAGTGTACTACAAGCCCGGTAATTTTTTCTTGTTATTTGAGAACGTTATTTCTGTCTTTACTCGCGTGGGACTCGAACAGACCTAAACGGGGAGAATCCGTGCCTAGGAAGTATCAATGGCACAGATGTGGAGAAATGCTAAAGAAACTTTGCAGCGGGAGGTAGTTTGGTTTTTAATTTGATGCTTTATGAGATATCAATGATTATCTTTATATTGATATAATGAAGATGGGCGTGTCCAGTGTTCTTCATAATTTTCTTCAGGATGGAGGATAAAGGCAGAAGCTTCATTTTTGGTCGTATTACTGCTTTACAGCCGATCAAATGCGTGGGTACTTTAAGTCAAGTTACCTCCATGAAATACTATGGTCTATAAGACATCATTGTGATCACAAAATGAGCGATTGTTCTTCGATTGAGTATTCATAGTCTGTGCAAGTACAGCTTTGTTTTTTAAATAAACTTGCTACCAGCTTTTGAGATTTTGTCCTCGATTCATGTAGTCTAAACAATCGCATTAGCAAAATAATTAATCTTGCTGTTTTAGGCCAACTGCCAAAAGAAAGAGCCAAAGTGAAACAATAGTTTTAGCTTCTTCTAGTTACAATGAATCAACGCGAAATCACTTAATTTTCTAATTGATTAAAATTCAGAGAACATTCTTGGCCTTTCATTCCTCCATATTATAATGCATTAAGAACAGGTATAGACTTAAGCGAAATTGCTTTTCCTGAACTTACATATTGACAATGGGATGTACCAAAAATCAGAAAGTGTTTTTTTTCAACTTGTCCTAAAATCAAAGTCATGGCACAAACTGAAACCCAACCCAAAATATAACCAAGAAGAGTTAAAAAAGTTCAATTTGTGTAGCTTTTGTTTCACGATCGCTTTTTTTCCTATTTCTAATGAAAATTTTCTGCTTGAAAAAACATTTGCGTAGGATTTCTCTCCTCTTGGCTTCTGTAATGAATAGAATAATTTACCATGTAGGAGCCATTCATTCCTGTAAATTTTCTATTGTCTTTATTCAAAATCACTCTGAGTATTTAAGGCCAAATTGAATTTTACAGAGTGAAATTGCTTAAACATCACCTCACTCCAGATTTTCTTGTCGTGTCCTCCCTCCTCCTCTTGTCGTAAATTGCTATGTTTTCCCTACTAATTCTTGTAGAATAAAACAGCAAAATTCATCTCACTCTGTTTTCTCTCACATGCCATGCATGATAATGAGTCAACCGAGATCAAAATTATGTATTTTATTTTGACTGGATCATGTTTCCCTTTTTTTCTAACTCCTTTTAAATTCATATTTAGTTTCTTGTGTTGTCTTGTATTTTTGCTTATCATTGTGGTGCATCGTCATTCTCATCATCTTGACGAAAATTTACGTAAAGAAATTCTTTTTGAGAATAAAGCAAACAAGTATGTAACGAGTGTAATAAAAAATATTGTCTCATTCCCATTTTCCTGGCCAAACGGGAGTAATAAAGACAACAGCATCAAAAAACCTAAAGTATTGTTGCATTAGATGAATCAAGGAGGTATTGTTATTCAACTTATTTCTCACTTTCAGTTTCAAGCAGAGAAGAAAACTTTTCTTGAAGGTGGCATAAACGGTGAGGTGCATGGTGTGAAATATAGTTGACCTTTACACACGTTCCTGGTATTTAACGAGTTTCGTAGAGTCCAAAGGAGAAACACGAATTGAAACTTTAATGTAGTTTGGAGGGAAAAGACCAAAGTCTTATGAAAAGTAGCAGGGAGCACCAAAAACAGCAACCTGTCAACCGGAATTCCATCCCATTTTTTTGCGCTGTACATTTCCCTCTCATACGCCTTTCCATTAGGGTTTCGGGTTGCATAATCACAATATTATTAATGGGCCTTTTTCTCAAGTTTTTTTTGGATGGGGAGATGGTGTGATAGCGCAAAAATATAATGTAATAAATGTTCTCCTTAATACAGAACCTTTTTAACGGAGCGACCTGTTTCACAATAAATATGTGGATTCGGAGGAGGGTATGGCATTCAAAGTAATTTTTTAAAAGCACATATATTTCTTATCACGCAGGTGAGGTCCACTTTGCAATAATTTATATCGACCGACAAATTGTCAAGATAGAATAGTTTTTGTGCGGGAGCGGGAATGCACGATTAC
>JAANSQ010001126.1:0-16697 GCA_036850885.1 Lepidocyrtinus dapeste
AAACTTTGTTTTTCTGATATTAATGCGAATCTGTAAGTGCATTCCTTGGCTATCCAGCCTCCACCTCTGCCTAAAACTACCTTCTACAAAATACTTATAATTCTTATATCCTTTAGTTTGGGGGAAAATGATAAATGATACTAGGTCCATATCTCTAAAAAGAATGGAGATTTTTAGGTTAAAAATAACGTATTATTTATTACAGTGCTACTAGCTCACCTTCACTCTTACTCTAAACCTCCTTGTACACTTAAGGGCCTTTTGTAGGAAATGGGGAGCCGCCTCCTCACAAATTCTATTTTTCTAAGATGAACTCAAACGAAAAAGCGATTCCTTTTTGGAGTGAACTACGCTTTTTAACTTTTATTGGTGTACACACCTCCCAACCCGAAGGAACTCATAGAAAGCAAATGTCATTTAGATACCGCTCCAGGAAGTGTATTTGATGATGAGTTTTATTGAAGTAGAAAGTGAAAATGGACTAGTGTCTAGGAGCGCCGTGCCAGGAGTCTAAGCTCCAGATAATGATTCTTATTTCCGTCCTTTATTAAACCTTTAGGAAGAATGTATGATGCGATCAGGCGTATAGGCTAAGTCTACCCAGATGCATCCAACGATCCAACAAGGAAAAATAGTTCAAGCGTAGTGTAACTCCCTCCACAATTTCCAATAGAATCTTAGTCTTAGATCATAGTTTATCATTAGGCGTATTTTTACTCTTTACGGGAAGATCCATCTCCATTAATTTAGATATCTCTTTATTCCCCTTAAAAAACTTTATTACACCCTTCACGATTTTGACAAGAGAATGTAGAAGAATGGCTAAAGAAATGGAAGTTGTTGAACAAGTCACTTCACATTCGCACTAGACCAAGTCGGGGGGAAAAGAACAATCAAAATTGGAAAACTTTTTTTTCCCGAGGAACTTATTTTTGAAACTTCCGTTTTTATGTTTATGACACAACTCTCCACCCTAAAAGGAGTTTCCAAAAAGACTACACAGAAGTTTACAAAAATCAACTAGATTCCTAAAAGGTCAAGGAAGTCTAGGAGTGGAAGAGCTATTCTCTTGCCAAAATGATAATGGTTACACACACTTTATTCCTGGGTAATGATGAGGAATCTCGAATCTCAGTTATTATCCTGGCACCACAAGACCACCAAAAGTGTAACAGAATGAAACACTCAACTGTTCTGAATCGAGGCTGGATCCGTTCTGCCACTCACGAGAGTAGTGGCACTACGCTTACCAAAGCGAAAAAATACACGAAGGTTCAGCCGCTACATCATCATTCAGTGGTTCAGTGTAAGCGCATACTTGTTTCGTCCATCGTACATTATTTTTGCGCAAAAACATTTGGCGAACGTGTACAATTGATAATAAAAGGAGAGGTGTGCGGTGAGGACGTACACGGTGGCTTGGTTTTCGCTCACTGGGAACAAATATACTATATGCTTTTTTATTAAGCTGTCGCATACGCAAATGCTTAGCCGTCTTTTTCACAAGACAATGTGAAGCCAATCAAATCGCATTACAGGATGACATTTCCATTTGGAAAAAAAAAATCAAAAATAAATGTACACGTCGGGGACAATGTAGCATTTCATATTTAACTAGGAAATTAAATGAGGCTAGGTACTTTTAGATAAGTACCAAGAACATTTTCTTCTAGTCCTTGTAGACCTTTAGGAATCCAACAGGTCTTTATTCTTCATGGAGGAGAAAGTGTGAGAAAAAGTTTAGGCCGTTCGTGGAGTGTTACAGGCTGTATATGAAAGTTTACACTTGGGCTTGAAACGTTGTAACCCATATCGTGTACGCTGTGGACTAGTGAAGTGGATCGATTACCCACTCGCAATCAGTCAACTCAATAGGAAAAAGTGGACAAATACTAAACAAACGAGCAGGATTGATACGCTTTTCCAGCTACGAACCACTGAATCGTTTTCCAACAGAAGAAACTCTAGTTTATTCTTATTTCCTTTACTGGATTTCCTAGTTTCTTCAGAGGAAATTTCGAATTGATACTATGCTCCAGACACAATTTAATGTGAACCTTAGGCACGATTTACTTTGTAAAGGAATGCTACAGTTGCATCTCGAGCACACACCACAGGACACAAATCGAATGGAAATCAAATTAGGAAGATAAAGTTTTATCGAGGCTTTAAAGGTTGTAAACACATTTATAGATTTGCTTCTTCTGAGAATGAAAAACTCAATTTATTCTATAGATAGAGAATGCAACAGGCTCTAAAACTCAAATGTTATACGGAGAAAACTATTTTGAGAATAAATTTTCGTGTAAGTGTGAGTGTCTCAGTCTTCATAATGTCGTCGAGAGAATAAGGTAACGTTACGCTTTATTTAAAATCATTGAATTTCGTAAAGCCTTTGACACAATATTTTTATCACCCTTTCAGCATCATTCAATCTCCGGATATTGGAGTAGACCGTAGTTTCCCTACGCTGGAGCCTACTGGTCCTGCACCTGCTTGTGGTGCTTACACTAGTAACATCTTTCCTTTTTGAATTGGAAATGTTGAAAAGAGAGAAAGATTCCAGGAGAGTGTTGATGATGATGATGCCCTATTCTAAAAATCCATTACATTTCCCAACCCTAGGATATCTTTATGGATGTAGATGAACATCTCGAGAAAGTTTTCATCTCGTTTTTACCTATCTAAGTGTGTGATTTCTGTGCCACGCTTTTACTTTTGTTCTCCGTTACACAAACTTTCTTTTGGAGAAAGTCACTAAAGCAACGCCACTAGCAGTACAGTCTCCATACGAAATGTATTACTAAATTGAATTGCATGGAGGGAAAGAAAACTGTTGATTTTTTGTAAAAGAAATCAGCAATCCTTTTCATTCGAACCAATTCACTCTACTCACTAAAATGCAATGTATTTTTACAAAGGGAACTACTGAATTCCATAAGAGCTCAATGGAAAGCCACAAACGTTGTAAAAAAACTCTGGGCACAGGTACTTAAACTCTAGAGAGAATTGTTTGAGTCTACCACAGCTTTACAATATGTATACTATATCAAGTTAACGGTTTCCTTTTGCATGCAAATATTTCTATTTTTTCTATGGAGTAAAATGTTACATATTTTTTTTATTCAAAAGCCTTCTCGCTTTGGTACACTTGAATACGTTAAACTTCTCAGTTTCTCGGGGCGAGAGAAATGATAAAAAAATGAGAGGATGTAGATGACGAGATTAGGAGGAGAAATGGTGCATTGTTCCTTACGAAATAAAGTATTTACGATTTAGACGGTTACGCTTTTTTCCTGTTATTATGAAACTGTTACTTAGATACTTTTTTTTATCCCTGCAGCAAAATAATAATATTGAGAAAAGGAGCGAGAGATTCATCTTAATCATCTTTTGTAAAAGGTTGGAGTGGAGGCATTGGAGTAGCCTTTCAAAAAGTATAAAAAATCCTTTACTTCTAGAAATGCTCTACGCTTACAAAGACTGGAACACTATTCCATCTTGTATCACTCCAAGTATTTGTACATTTCCAGAGATTTTATTTAAACGAATCTCCCAGTTGAATCTAACAGTTTGGGAGTTTGGAGTTTCGGAGTTGGTTGTTGGGTAACGAGTATTTTAAGCTTTTTTCGTTTGTGTATAGCGTTATGTAAAGGAAAAGACATGATATAATGGTTATTACACAAACTAAAAAGCTTAAAGCACCACTGTTGCTTTTACTCCGAACATTTCCTCCATAATGCTTTGTTCAGGTGCAGGGCTATAGAAAACGCATTACCATCATCCTGGAAAATGCATATATACTCCATTGCGGTTTAGGGAACTACCTCCGGATGTAAAGTACGTAATCAGGAAAGAGAAAAAATACATTCAGGCTAGAAGATCGGCTTAAATTAGCCATTGTATATAGACACATCCTCCAAACTGCGAATATAAAGCTGTGTAAATAAACACGTATAAACTTTATTGCAAAAACCGAATGTAAAAGGTTGCATAAGGAAGAGAACATACATAACACAAAGTAAATAGATTAATGTCTAGAAGGATTTCCACATTCCCACATTCCCACACTGAGATTCAGTCAATAGGAAAAATTGTATCATCATCTTGCCATACTTTTTCCAGGGAAATGATCCACAGATCCAGTATAAATAACCGCATGAGAAGACTCACAGGAAAGCATTCTCTGATTATCTATGATGAAATAGAACAAAAAAAAACTAAACAAAACAAAAAATAACAACGCCTCCATACAATGATGCTATATGAAATCCTCCATCTATCAGTCTCTACCTGGTACAATACCAAAATCATCTCATCATGGAATTAAAACATGTTTGTTTCTCTTACTTTGAATTGTTCAATGTGAACGTGACGATGCGATGACGAGCTCTGTTTTTAGATATTTAGCTTTTTAGAAAAATTACGCGTATCCTAAGGAAAAGAATCTTTTGCTTATAAGGAGCTTATGGGAGGATGACGTTTTTTTTCCTCTAAGCTAAATTCTAATTTGGGTGGAAAATGTGTTAGTAATTGTATCCACATCACAGATCACAGCACATGATTCTAAAGAATTCAGTATCAAGTCAGATTTTTTGAGCTGGAGCTACTGGAGTAAGTTTAGAGTGTGATTAAGGAGTAGCTTCTACGAGAAGACTTGCTCACCTTGCCAGTTCGTGTAAACTAAGTTAGCTCAAGATCCATCTTAAGATGGAAGGCAGAGCAAAGGGTAGAATTTGGAATTAAGAATCATGGCATTTTTCTTGGTATAACTTTAAGAATATTTTTCTTTTATATGGGATATTTTATTATAGTTTTATGTGGTGTTACGAGCTCGTCAAAAAGCTCATCTTTCAGAGTTTCAGTTGGCAATTTTTTCTCTGGTGAAGATATGTGAGCATGTAGAAGGTATAAAAACGTTGTAAGTAATATGAGAGATACTCAGATTTGATATAATATGATAATTCTCCTTATCATCGAGTCTGTTTCGTATTGCTCTCATCATCAACACTTTTACAACCTACAACATTGTTTTACAATGGCAGTGCTGAATCAGACAATAATAGAAAATGGAATCTGTCTTTTCCCAAATTTAATTTATAGCTACTTAAACTACGCTGCGTAGAAGCTTCATCGATTCAAATGAAATAGAGTGAAGGAATCCATAAAAAATATTTGATTAGGGCAAAGCACCTTTATACAATGGCAGTGCTGAATCAGACAATAATAGAAAATGGAATCTGTCTTTTCCGAAATTTAATTTATAGCTACTTAAACTACGCTACGTAGAAGCTACATACATCGATTCGAATGAAATAGAGTGAAGGAATCCATAAAAAATATTTGATTAGGGCAAAGCACCTTTTATAAGCTTAGGAATTAAAAGGGCTATTGTCTACGAGTGTCATATGAACTAGACAAAAGAGATGAAACCTGTAAAGTGATATGATTGGAGGGAAACTAATGAAATTATGTAATGGCATTATCGGAGAATTGAGTAAGGATGAATACACTCATGTTCTACTTTGGCAGAATGCATAAATCGGAGGAATAGGGGTGGAAATGTATTTTTACGAAATTTCACCTCTAGGGTTCGTTCATAATGGTACGTACGGGGGATATTCATCTACTAAATTTCCTCCTCGTTCATCAAGGAAATTGGAGGGTTAAATGAAAAACGTTTACCATTCCTTGAGTATTCCTCCTTACGAGGAAGAAAATCCCCGTTACATTTAAAGTGGATGACCCCTCACAAAAAATATTTCGGAATGATATGCATCCATTTAAGATAACAATCTTGTTTGCAAAAATACAAGGGAAAAAATAGCCAATTTTATTTCGTATCTGTCTGTGATGAAACTACACACCACTTTATTATCTCGTTTCTTTTCTTTTGCGGTATTATGACTTCTTTTCGATCAGATAAAGACAAAACTTTTCCTAGATAAAAAAAATCCAAAGCTCCTACTCTTATATCATTCTAGACGATCTGGGACTGATGTTACATGTACCGGGAGTGAGACTGAACATGAGAAATTGAGCTCAGATTGAGATAAAATCGTGTGAGAATGTGATCAGTGATCATGTCTCTGCTCTCTGATGATGAAATCAGATAATCTTGTGTCTCTCTCTCACTCTCTCACCTTCCAATTTAGATCTTGATTTTGATGAGCTCTTTATCTACACCTGGAATCCTGCCACTAAAAAAATGTAATATACGAGATCAGTTCTGCTTTTTAGATTATGATTGGTTCTGTAGTTCTCTGTCTTGCCGATACAAAACCCACCCGATGTAATCTAATGTGCGATGAATATTTATACTTTGATTTTGCTCAGCGTGACTTGATTCAAGCATTTGCATAAGCCTCAAAACAATTTTTCATTTTGGGAAGAAGAGCTTTGACAAGGTCTAAGGAATTTACGAGTTCTGCAATCTACATGTTTCCCCAAGATTTTTTTTTGCAAAGTGCCTTATACCAGTATGAACCAACTAACCAACATCAAACAGAATCAAATCTAGAGTCTACCCAGATTGATAAATGTTTTGAGGAATGTTTCAGACTATGAAGGAGTATCTAAAAACTCAAGCTAATTTTAAAGCCGTCGCCATCCGGGTGATGATGCGTTGCGCTAAATACTATTTTGTTATCACCACGTCATTCCGATACTGAGATATGATGAAGTGAACCGATTAATTTTAACTTGCAAAAAATCTATTTTTCACTCGGGAGGTACACTTGTCCTTTCAAAGAAAGTATTTTCTTATCTTGATTTAAACACTTTGAAACTTTTATAACTTGGTATATTTGCATGATTTAGAATAAAGACCATGATTCGCAATAAAAAATGAAAGTTTTTTTAAGAATTCTTTTTAAAAGTCTTTAAATTACTTAGTCTATACAGACCATCGGAGTCATTTGAGATAATGTAAGAAAAAGCGGTGCGGTCTCAAATGAAGGGCAGCAATATATCCTGTATACTTTGCATTTTTTTTACTTACGCTTCGAAGCCTCGATAAACGCTTTTAATGTTAGCGTCGCTCTAAAGTGGGTGCTAAATGATAATGTGAAATGATAATGATGATGATACGGTGTGTGGCGTACCTACTTCAAACCAATCGCAATAATGATCCCCATCCGAATGTTAAGAAATACTTAGGGTATGTAATGCATATCTTGTACCTAAAATATACTTAAGTTTTGCAAAACGCCAAAACCCTAAGTTTACCTTCAGGAACTTGTTTGACCTGTTGTAATTTTCATAATAATTTCTCCTTTGTTGATCAGTCCTTGCGCAAATATGCTTTAAAATGTCCAAAACCCAAGTAGAAATTTTTTCATATGAATAATACCTTTTTCCTTACGATTCCCGAAAAAGCTTTCAGCATCAAAGACAAAATGGTAAAAGAACTTGTCCTATTTACATTTTATTTGTAGACGTGGACTCGTTACGTAAAGAACTACTTAAACGACGACCACCATCGTAATATTCGTAATATGTTTTTAAAAAGGAAATGTCAAGCTGCTAAAAATGAAAAAGATTTTTTTTATTACGAACCAAAGGAATATTTATGTAGCGCATACCTCCACTCTCTAAAGAAAAGGTAGAGGAGGAAAAAAAATTAATCCTAAAATATTAAAATTTCAAAGGGAAGGACAATGGGCTGAGGTTGTCAACAAGAAAATAAAAGAAGCATAACCATTCAGCGAAAAAAGAAAGCTTTTTATGGATTTCTCCTTCACTAGATGGATTATGTAAAATGAAAGGTTTTTGTTTTCTCAAGTGCTACAACAATAGTATACGCTCTTGCGAAATTCTTTCCTCCGACTGCCCTACCTCACAAGAGTGGATGAAAGAGAATAAATAAATTATAGTTTGACTTTGTCTCGTTTTCATTTCTTCTGTAGAGTAAAATTAGCTTCGCTGTTTGATACGTACGGCCCCCGCCGCTGTAAAGGGCTATTCACAAATATTTTTTTTACGCTTATTGGGTCTCCTCACTGTAACATGATTATTACCGTAGGCTATAAAATGTCATTATTTTTCGATAATGAAAAGAGCATATTTTCACCATCGATTTTTCCAAGTCCTTAGGTTTTTCAACAGAGATAGGGCACCATGGGCCAAATGTGCTTGTGTTTTATAATATCCTTTGTACTGAAATATGTATTTTCAGGAAGGCGTTTTGCTGCCTGGAATCTAGGAGCCTAACCTCCCTATTCCCTATGTGCCGTAGCATCTAGAAACCATGATGGAACTGTGCCGAGCGTTGATATCCTTGATATCATTTTTATTTTCCCGGTGCATTCAACATCCGCCCTACACGGAGCAAAGTTTACCATCGCATTTTTAACTCCAGCATCTAAATTCATGGAAATCTTTTACATCCTTATTTTTTTCGCGTTGTTCTATTTGTAATCCCAAATCTAAACTTTTTATAAGCATGTATGATTCCTCCTCCTTGTTTTAGAATCATGAAATGGAGGAGATGGAAGACCCACGAAGAGCAACTAAACTGAAACTTTTGGCTTCCATTCCTATACCTTTTGTCTCCTCTCATGCGACTCTTACCTAACTTTTAGGCTTACGAAAACTTATAGACAAGTGAAGTATTTACATTTGCTCTTTTCCCCATTTTAATTTTCAAGTGCTCCTTATTCTCCTCCTTTTTAGAGGGCGAATGAAAGTAGGTCGTTAGACTGGTATAGCTTATGCAAAATATGAGAAAAGACCCGCATAATTTTCCCTACATATTTTTCTACTCGAATGTATCTCAAACAATAGTAAAAAAAACAACTAAACTTCAAGCCCTAAGCACCGTCCCATATATGTACATAGAGTAGCTCGTCTTTATATAAAATTATATGAAAGAACTTTCACTCTTTTTGTTTTTTCAAAAGTTTAAAATATTCTCATTCTCACGAAGAGAAAGAAATGTAAGTGTGTGTATTCTAAGTTTTCCCTTAGATTTCTCTCGTAATTCTCATACTTTACAGTTTTTTCACAGTGGGTGAGTCTTGAGTCGTTCTGTAGTTCACGTTATTCTTAAGGGTGCAAATTAAATGATGGTATGATCCATGCATGTCATGCCACGCCACTCAAGTGACTCAGCCCAGCCGTTCAAAATACACTATGGAGCTTACAAACTTACAATGTTTGGAAAAACGAGAAAATTTTTATAGTACCTATCCATTTTATGCTGATTCGAGTGAAAAGACAATAAAAAGAAGCAAAACTTCCAAAAGTTCCAACAGAGTACCATCACACAATCAGAGTTGGAGTTGCATTGACGTTAATTTATTCCTTGTAAATTATGTATAGGCATGGATGCTACAGGGTGTAAGATAGGCCGTGCATGCTCCTTATAAAACCCAACCCTATTTACAAAGTTGGGTTTATTACAGTTTATTAAATAACTTACGGTTACAATCTGTAGTTTGTACAAAGAATTCTCACTTTGCCCCTGTATTGGCAATATACTCAATATTTGAAGGAACAACGTTGTTCTAACGGTTCCAATGCCTCTTATATTATGCAGACAGTAGAAAGTCAAAGTAATATCAATGATTCCTCCAGTATTTCCTCTCACCATGTAGATAATCATTCATTCATTATTTAAGGGAGAAAACAACAGGCCATTCACAGATAAACTTTTCCTTCTGATGCATCCCATCCCCGAACCAGGATAATACATAACGTCACTCAAAGTCAAGTATTTTTTAAAATAAAGTGAAAAAAAGAATAGGAGGGAGGGAAACTTTTATTATCTATCCTCCATGGCTCCATGTTGCATAGGAAGATGAGATGAGGAAAAGATGAAACCCTCAAGTCTTTCTTTTGTGTACACCTGCATGAATAGAACAAGAAAGCTGAAGATTCAACCCGCCTTCTTCCATTCCTCAAAGGTAGTCCATCTAATATGCAGCATTTTTTTAGAAAATGGGCAACCCATATAGATGTTAAGCCTTTAAGGTATATCCTAGCTAAACTTTTTTTTGTGTTGGTAGAGTCAGAGTCAAGCCGAGACAAGGGCCTTGTGTCATGCCAGTAAGCTGTTTTTTTTTCTTTTCTTTTTTTGAGAATTCAAATTACTTAGGTTCTTTAGTTTCCATCACTATCTCCATCCTCCCGTCTCCCGTGTCATTTTCTCTGGGCCGTTTGAATGCGGGCATGCATTGATTTATTGATCATTACACTTTCATTTCACCGTCATCATCATCTTCGCATCAGCGTAGTGTTCGGTGTACGAATGATCATTTTACTTTCTCTCCTGGCTCAAACCTTACATTAAAATTCATAGTACAAATAGGTCGGAAACACGAAAGCAATTTTCTTTTCTACACAAAAAGAAAAAGGGAATCGATGATTACAAAAGCATCCTCCAGCCCAATAGTAAAGAAAACGACAGCCTGGAGCAGAGCATCTATATTAAAAATGCATTTAGTATCTAGGGCTAAACTAGGGATAACGGATTGAAAAAATACCTTTTTTGTGTTCACATTTCAAAAGAAAAAACCTTCCTCTTCCTGTCTACTTTTATATTACATCAAAGCCATAGAAAAAAGTGTAAAGAAACAAGTTTATTCAATAGAATCAAACCAGGCAATGATTAATACTTTACGGAAGGCATAGAGGATTCTGCACCGGAAGCAAAGAAAGGAATTCCATAGGGGAAAGTGAAGGCTTAATGGTATCCTGATGAAAATGGGTAATTGTTACGTTTCAATGGAAACGACTTGATGTAATTTGCTCAAAACTATCTAATTTCAGCGTAGGCTGTTATAAAATTTAAAACACGCCTTAATTACATTGAATTTCCATGGTGCCTTATTTAAGACCTACTAAAATGATAATCTTGGAGGGAGAAGGAGAGGTAGGTCCTAAATATTTTACGTAGAATGTGACCGTGTCATAAGCATTTTCCGGTGTGATCTTTCCAGGAAAACAGGATGTTACGCTATGTAACCAGGAACAGATAATCTAATTTCAGCGTAGGCTGTTATAAAATTTAAAACACGCCTTAATTACATTGCATTTCCATGGTGCCTTATTTAAGACCTACTACAATGATAATCTTAGAGGGAGAAGGAGAGGGTAGGTCCTAAATAATTTAAAGTAGAATGTGACCGTGTCATAAGCATCTTCCGGTGTGATCTTTCCAGGAAAACAGGATGTTACGCTATGTAACCAGGAACAGATAACAAAGCTATTAAACCTTTAGTTCAGCAACCTTTCTCTTGATTTTTGACTAAGCCTAGGAAAAAGACGTTAATTTTATTGCCCAACCTCCCCATAAAAAGGGTAACAAAAGAATGAACGGAAAACGAGCACACATATTCATTTTAGCTGTTTAACAGACAAACAGACCTTTGTTTACGATTTCATGATTGTACGCTTTCTCCCTTCTAGGTCTGGACGAAAGAATTTTGTCAAAACTGTCTTCAGCGCAGAAAACTCAAAGATATTGAGTTCCTACAGCAATAATACGACACCAGACCAAGGTAAATAAAAAGTTTAAATGGCGATATTATAAACGTCCATAAAGTATAGCTCTAGATAATGGTGATAATCAATGTAATCTCCAGCGTTTGGCAAAATAGTGTCGGTGTTATATCGAAATTATATAGTAGCACAATAGCACTGTGGTAGTCAATAGTCAACCAAGTTAAAAAATATACGGGCACACGGCAAACTAGTAGAAAAAAGTTGATGATGGTTTTAGATGGTAGTAAAACGATAAATTGATGTTATTAAGCGTACACAGCGCAAAATTGCAGAGGAACATGCAATCGTCAACATCACCGCTGTTTTCTGGTCAACTTGTGCTCATTGAATACAGCAAGTTTTGAAAGTTCCAAGAAATTTTTATTTTTACACATATATCGCTGTTCTTTACCAGCTTACTCAAAGTACACAAAAAAAAAGTTTGAAAATAGCATCTCAATTCCGATACCTATCATATTTTAATGAGATTTCTTTTTGCCTAAGGTTTCAACCAAAAAATTGAAAAGTTTTTCTAGGAAACATTCCACTTATTTTTAAGACCAGTGACTTTACTTCTAAGCTTATTTACTTTCGCCTCTTGAAAGAAAAATATCGGTCCATTGATGGAAAACTTCTTGTTCAATACAAAAGTTAATTAGGATTGTGATTGAAGCATAAAAATAACAAAAATAATTTTACACCAAAATTGAAGCATATTTTCTGACGCAATTGTATAGAGACTGTATACAAATTTTTTAGTTCTTTCTGTACACTCATTCAAATACTCTATGGAATATTTGAAATCAACCTTTCCCTAGTTTTTTTTTCGCGGGAAAGTTTGTTTTCGTCTTACTAATTTATTTCCTTTATCTCACAANGCGGGAAAGTTTGTTTTCGTCTTATTAATTTATTTCCTTTATCTCACAACTTTGTTTTTAGTTTCTCGCTCGGAAAGTTCACAATCTCCAATTTTCTATTTTCACTTCATTTATTACTGCTTTGTAGATAGAGTTTGTACTAGGGTGTGGGGTCACTCACCAAAGGAGAATGCAGTGACCTTGTTCATTAGTGTAGAGAAAGAAGATTACTAAGGGATGAGAATAAACAAGCAGCTTAGAACGGTACGCAAGACATACGATTCCAGGAATAACGAAAGTATCTTTACACTCTGGAGACAGGAGGAGAAAAAAATGGTAAAAATTGGATGCCAGATTAAGCCCCTGCAATAAGGGCTTGGGCTTTGGAGGAAAAAGCCATGGAGAAATTACGGACAGATCCCAATCGGCTCTTTTCATCTTTTCCTGGTCCACCATTAACATCGAAGGAGAACATCATAGGGAAAAGTCTGATCCGGAAAAGGCATCATATTATGAAGATCAATCAGGAATGAAAAGAAAGTGAACAGAGCGTGAAGTTGAAGATGAAGACTACGTAGAAAAAAGTTTGTTTCTCTCATTTGATTCAGAAAGAGATGAAAAGGTATGAGATATTATTCAGCTGTTGCTATTGCTTTACTCTTCTCATTCCAGGATAAACTCGCATGACCTCTTTGTTTCCTCCTGGAAATGAGAAGATAGCCATAGCCACAGAAACATGAAAGAGAGCCGCCAGCTCGACCTAGCTGGGGAAGATAATGTTTCCGGAGAAACTAAGGTGGAAAAAAAACTTGTTCCACTAGAGAGAAAACAGATGTAATGAAAAGGGAAGACAGGGAAAGTACCTCCTACCCTCCTTTCGAATAAAAGAGTGATTTCAAAGGAAAGGGACCAAAAGAAGTTTGGGTCTTAGGTCTCTTAGTCCCTCTTTAGTTTCTTCCTTTGTTTCCTCCATTTGATGAAGAATGAAATATTACTTAAGCACATAGCCTCCGTCTCAAGAGCTTTTAGCCCGGATTGGCCAACCAAGTCGATTGCAGCTGTCGTGGTAAGGGGCAAGGAGTAGGGAATATGGAGTGTCAGTGAGTTCGAGTGGTTCAGCTCAAGAAAATTTTGAGATATGAATATGACCTATTTTCTTTATGAGGCTTCGCACTCCCAAATCCAATTGTCTTTGTTGCTCAAGTTGGACTTGGCACATTATCATAAATCCACCTAAGCACCAGGCTTATTTAATCGGTACTAGCTCCAGCAGACAAGGGAAAACTAGCAGGAATCCTTTGATGTGTGTGTATGCATTGATTACATAAACTTTTATTCTTGTTTTATTATATTTGCGTATAGCATTTACCCACTGATTCTTAGAGCAATCGCTCTGGAAGCCCGGAAGCTCTCATTGAATCTACGATAGAGTTCCTGGTCGTGCTCCATCTTGGATCAAGGGTAATTCTCGGTAGGAAGAAAATTAAACACACTTCTTATTACTTCACGGCAAACAATAAACTTAATATAATTTTATTTTGTACACAGATGGAAAGAAAATCGAAAAATCACGGCTGGATCTTTATCACAAAGTCACAATTCTTCTTAAAGGATCACAGCAATAGGCAAAAGCAGCAGGCACCATCGCACAATTACAAACTTATTTATGTAAGAGGGTAAAACAACAGTCAAAACTCAAATTTTACTTCAGAATGAATAAATAAGGTACCTCAACAAAATTCTAGAGGATACACATTTTCTAAGTTTTGCAAAATTCTTAAAACGTGTAGAAGCCTCCTAAATTTGCATTACTCAGTAGGGTCATTGCCGTTACGTTTTACTTTTTAAGTTTTTACGTCACACGAATTCCCAGTTTTGAGTAAGAAATATTTTTCAGTCTTTACACTTGTTCCAAGAATATATAGTACAGGTACTCAGGCTCATTGTCATTCTTTCGAGGAAAATGGACTCAACTATAATATCCGAAATAACAATAAATTTGAGAGTTTAGAGTGGCTGTATAAAAGTCTAGGGAAAATGTACAATTTACAATAATCATCTCATTAAAGCTCCTCTTTGTTCTCTAATTCTAAAATGCATTGTTAACTGATGAGTTGTTTTTCTCCTTCTTGACTTTGACTCATATCGTTATGATCATTTCATTGTAGACAGCCAGTCATAAGTGTAGAGCATGCCGTGTGTCAGAGTCAGACCCGATGATTCTTTCGAGTTTCGACTCCTATTTTGACTCTAGATTCTCTAGACTCTAGAGGCAAGTCAAACATCAAACATGACTAGTCATAAACAATCGTACAAGAATCACAATGAAGAAGGAAGGGCTCGTCGTAAAAATGGATATTGACTCACTTCACTAGTTTTCCTAATGAATTCGTAATGGAATATTCCTCATATTCTTCATACCTTCGGAAAATCTCTAGTCATCATAATACAAACTTCAAGATAAAGTTTACTTAACCTTTCTGACTTGGCTTTGGTGTTAGCAAGTTGGCAGTATGCTCTCACGTCAGTCATTTTACTCACTCTGAAGCCACATCATGCATAAACCTCATTTGGTAATGCAATGCGGTAAATCACTACCACAAAATAAACACGAAATTTTCATAATGAAATGTATTGGCACGCTCGCAAGTAGGCAATCCTCATCAATTCCAATTTTTTAGAAATGATCTAGGTCCTTCTTTAAATCCTTTTCCGGTAATTTTACTCACTTAAGAGATTATTCATGAGCCACGTGTGATATGTGATATCTTTCCTCCGCTCGAATTTCCGTAATTTGACCCTCTGACTCTGCCACAAAGTTTATGAATTAGTTTACATGTGGCGTGTGGCACAGTCGGTGAAACACGGGACCACGCAGTCTAGTTCTAGTTTGGTTTGACCCTTATACCCTAACCGTAAAACAAACCCACGATCCCACCTGAAGTTCACTAAACAAGGCCTGATTTCACTAAAACTCATTCATTCTTTTGTCGGAAGTGGGAACTTACCCATTTCATGATTTAGCTCTCCAAAAAGGAAAATCTCTCTCGCGAGTGCGTGCATCCTTATCCTCCCATTGCTTCATGCGCAACGCCCAAGTTAAAACTGAATTTTTGCTCTAAGCATTCACCACTTCACTCACTAAAGTTCATTTGAAATAATAATGAAAAACGTAAGGAAAATACCAAGCTTTGTGTATCCATTCCATCTCCCGTCTCAAATTACTACATTGAAATGCATTCCTTCTCTCTTTCTCTCCCTGTTACATTATTTATATAAGTAAAAATAACATGAATAAAAATGATCTACACCATTGGAATAAAGACGAAATGCGAAAAGTGTTGCATTACATTACACCGCCAATACATAACTAATCCATGCCAATGGAATTTTGCAGTGTAATGCAAATACAAAGGTACACATTTTTTTTAGTGAAAATGCACAACCATATTATACGCCTGGTGGACTCTAAGCCTAAGTAAAAAATAAGCAAGTAAAAATATTACACATAATTTTTTTTTGCCAATAAACATCACTCATTTTATAATGTTGCATCATGATATCATGATAAGTAATCATACAATCTTGTTCAATCTTCATGGATCCATTGGATCGAATGGATATGTTGGTTGCTTATTAAGCGAAAGCTCTATACCGACAGACAACCAGGATGAAGATGTGTTTGCTGTTCACTCTCCGTCATCCTCATCATCTGCAGATAAACATGTAGTACTTTGTATGCATCCTAATTTTTACACTCTGTTCACTTCAGCTAATTTAATACTAAGCTCATTACACAAATCATATTATCATATTTTTTATATTCCCTAAAAAATATAGAAACAAAATTTCCCACTGTTCCCTCTTCATCACGACATTTTCCCTCCATTGAAGAGACAGCTCCACTGCCTAATTTAATTAAGCTTCATTTCTCGCCAAGAGAACTTCACATCGAGCATCGAGCTACCTGAATCAAATTATTTGGGCATGGACCATATCGTCATAATAAGGTAACACTTTGTCTGGTCGTGATCGAATGGAATTGTGTATATTTTTCCAGACGTCCTGGAATATTCAGTACCGCAGTGCGTTTACACTCATTTAGTTGAGGGACAAAAATAAACCGCAAAAAATTACCATTATTATCCTCATGATATGTTCATGATGCATAAAAGTGTGAATGTGACGTGACTGGAAACCTTAGCGTATAACACAGAATCCTTATCAAATTTTCATACGTCTATTTCGAGCTGTTGCAAACCATGTTTTTCCAACCGTAAACATAATTCGCAAAAAAAATCCTAATTTTGTCATAGGTCATTATGTATCAGATGTACTTGAAAATTAAAGCGTTCC
>JAANSQ010001127.1:0-16693 GCA_036850885.1 Lepidocyrtinus dapeste
TGGCCACTATACCCCTCGAACTACTATAAAGCGATTCACTATAGGCAGCGCCGACTGTAAACATTTTCTTTGTTTTCCCATACACCTGACACAAACGGGGCTTGTTGTTATCGCTCTATGACATGCAGCGGCGTTTTCAAAATGTATTTGAGGTGATGTATTGATGCAAACAAAGCAAATAAGACTGCGACTGCACACGTATTTTCATGCCATCGTATCCGCCGATAAAATAATCTGTAGTCAGTGTATAGTCTTAGTCCAAAATTAAAAGGTTTAACTGTATAACGTGCGTGCTATTGATTGATCAAAATGTTTTCCGGATTCAACTCCTTTACCACCCCTTCTATTTTTGGTGGGTGATTATACAATTTTGTAAATATTTCATGTTACAAAGTTTACTTTAATTGGCTTGACAAATTCTGATTGGGTTGAAACCTCCCCCTCTCTACAGGAAGTAGCAATACATCCGCCGGGAGTGGTCAATCTACCTCCGCTGGTATATTTGGCCAGCAGCCGCAACAAACCACTAATGTTTTCGGAGGAACTACGGCGTTCGGATCGCCGGCGCAGCAGAACTCGAACAGTTCTACTTTTGGATCATCTGTTGGAGGTACCACTGGACTGAATCTTTTTGGAGGCCAAAGTAATGCAGCGAGTGTATTTGGTCAGCCACAACAGCAACAGACTAATTTACTTTTTGGAGGGACTACTAGCATTCCAGCTGTGGGATTGAGTTCATTCCAAACCTCCATGAGTCAGAGTAGTAAGTACAGTCCTTAGTATGAAAGCTGAGAGACTCTGAAGTGAGATTAATTTTGCTTTTATTTATTTAAGGCCAAGTAGCTGGCACTTCCGTACCTTTCCGCGTGGTCGAAACTCAAGAAAGTATTGTAAAAAACAATGTTGCCACTCAAATCACCGGGAGGAGTCAATATCTCACGATGATGCCTGAGTATGAAAATAAATCCTTCGAAGAACTCCGCCTCGAGGACTACCAGCTGAACCGGAAAGGTCCTCAAGCTCAGACAAGTGCTTCGATTTTTGGCGGAGGCCAACAAAAACAACCTCAACTTCAGCCTCTATTTGGCTCCGGTTCTACTACTTCGACAGGTCTCTTCTCTTCTGGTTTAACAAATTCTAATACTTTTGGTCAGACATCAGCAATAGCAACTCCGTTCGGCCAAAATACGGGGCTTGGTCTTGGTACTGGAACATCTACTTCTTTAGGAAACACTGCTGGAACCCCATTCGGATTTATGAATTCCACCCAGAACCAATCTAATTCTAGTAGTTTATTCGGAACGGGTACTGCAGCTGCGTCATCAACAAACACTGGATCTCAAGGCTTTACTTTTGGAGCTACCCCATCAATCCAAAACCAAACCAGTGGGCTTTTTAATTTGAATAATTCTAGCACGCCAACAGCAACAACTTCCTTACTACAGCCGCAAAGTCAAAATCAAAGTCTCAGCTGGCTTACTCCAAAGACCTCAAATTCCACATCAACTTCGACCACAGTTTCAGGATCTAGCGGCTTTACATTTAATAATTTGTTCGGATCAACTAATACTGGAACAGGAACTGCTTACGCCTCCAATGCTTTGCAGCCAGCTACAGCAACTAAACCTTTGTTTGGCACCAACACTAGCACTGGGTTTGGTGTAACTGCACCCACCACTGCCGCCAACTCTAATTCATTTGGCACTTCAGGAAATACAACTGGGAACCTTTTTTCCTCCAACATTTTTAACCAGAACACCAACACGTCAATGACGTTCGGAACTCCAGCGCCTCAGACTCAGTCATGTGCACAGCCACAGCAACTCGCTTTCGGTAATTTCGGGTTTTGTTCATATCATCCCATTGATCCCATTAAATATTAAAATGCTAAATGTATATAATAAACTGTTGAAGGTCAAGTTCAGCCAAACACCGCCACCGCTCCTGGTTTTACCTTTGGGAGTCAACCTGTGCCACAGATTCCAACTGTAGCTCCTGCGATTCCAGCTGTGAATCCAACTTTTGGTGGAATCGGAGGAGGAGGTGGATATGCTAGTTTGCTCAACGCTCCATTATCCCAGGGACTCCAGCTGGGAGGAAATCAGTTTAACTACCAAACACAATTACCAGTCCCCGTCACTGCAACAACATTCAGCTCAGATTACTTCACAAATCGATCTTTATATTCCGGTTTAGTTCAACCAAGCTATTTGTCACAGCAAGGTGTCGCCCGCCCACCCTCATTGCCATTCAAGGATTGCAAACTGTTTTATAATCGCATTGTAAATAATCATTAAGATTTATCCATTTATTCTTATGATTTTTTTATTTGCAAACCAAAAAATTACATTGAAATTTTGGTCACTTTTAGTCGACGCAAAAGCTGGATGAAATACGTAAACCATCGACACCCGAAGTGCTCAGGTATTACCAAGAAGTTGCCCGACGAAGGAAGCAAAATGCAAACAGTCCCAAAAGAATTGCTCCATCTTTTGACGCAATTAAGAAGTCTAATGAAAACAACGCTTCATTGTATGAATTGGCAGCTTCCCTCCATCCAAGCTGCCTTAGAGTTGGGATGCTAGATCCGGTAAATCCTAAAATCAAAGAGTCAACTTTTGAATCCTTGAAATACCTTTAATATCACGAGTATGACCTGTTATACCTTTACCCTAGCCTTATGAGGACTTTAGTGGCTTCCCTGAAGATGACTTGGGCCTTTGCGGAGTAGATATTTTATCTCCAAAAACAGACGTGAAGAAACTTAGCTTGACCTGCCCCGAGAAGAAAGACACTGAAGAAGTTGCAAAATCTCCAGCTGGTTTAGCGCTGAAATCGTGCATGATACTAGCTAAAAAGGAAAACTCTCCGGATACTCCAAAGCGGCGAGTTAGATTCTCTCTAGATTTTCCAGATTCTCAGCAGGAGCCAAATGTATCCGAAACCGTTACCAATTCCCTAGAAGCTAAGGTTCAAATAGAACCTGAGCATGAAGAATGCGGCGGAGGCGATGCGAACCCAAGAACAGACCCAGCCCCAACTTCAGTATCTATCACCATCAGCACTAACACTTGTTCCATTCCAGGAAGTATTTGTCGTGTGACCTGTACCAGACCAGGTTATTACTTGGTACCTTCCTTGGAAGAGCTGGATAGCAAGGCTAATCTTCAAGATGACACCTGTCTCGTCCAGGACTTCACTGTAGGACGGAAAAACTTTGGCTACATAAAGTTCCTCGAGCCAGTCAACGTCATTAGGCTGAACATCGATGACGTCATACATTTTCGTCATAAGGAGCTTGTAGTCTTTCCCAACGAAGAGAACAAACCTCCGCCAGGAGAGGGTCTAAACGTTTCCGCAGAAATTCAACTGGACAGAGTATGGCCTATAGATAAGGATACTAACGAGCTCATTCGAGACCCAAAGAAAGTCCAGGAACTAAACTACCAAGAAAAGCTAATTAGAGCTTGTGTACGCCTCGATGCCACATTTCTTTCGTATGATCCATTCGAGGGACTCTGGAAATTCACTGTCAGGCATTTCTAAATGATTACTGGATTTTAATTTTTGGTGCCGTTTTGCTTATTACCTTAGCCAAATGTATTATCGAAAAGCTATAAATTATATTTTATTTATGAAGGTAATAAATTAGCCCGACGTTTTCGGTGCTTACACTTATAATATTGCAGCTTTTTTCAATAATTGCGTCCTAAAGGTTTTATGGGTTACTAACGAAACGTCAAATTATTTGGAATTCTTTTTTCTTTCACATTTTAAAATTCCAATCGAATCCATTCCACTCCACAAAATAGAGGTTCAAAATAAATAGTTCCAGAAGGGAAACCGGAAAGATTAAAATAATAATTTTGAGCTAGATGCACTTTCCAGTTTCTAGTAATTACGTCGATAGGTGAATAGGTCATGAAACTCGAAACGTTGGTTTCATTATGTCTGGCGTTGACCTTCAGTCTAAATTTGGTGGAGGCTTCGAAGAGAAGGGTAAACTTCCAGCCAGTGTACATGCCAGCTGATGAAGTGATCAGTTATTTCAAGTCCTTCTTCCAGAAAATGTCTTCTTTGGATCGGGCCAATGAAGAGGTCACTAAAATAAAGGTCTTTGCAAAAATCTAGGAATTATATTAATAATGTAATTATGTTAATTTTTGGTAGTTCTACATGCAACCGGACTACGCGGAGGATTTGTTTAATAAGGTGGATAACTTCATGCCCCTCCCGCACTTCCTCCAGTGGTTAGTGAAGACTAAGGAAATCACTGATAAAACCTCGGGGTCGGATAAGAAGAGCATGTTGTCCAAATATGCTTCGACGTTGAACGCTCCCTGCAATGGGTCTTCCGTTTTTAATCTGACCATAAATCAAATACTCCAGGTGGGATAATAACACCAAATAATTTAATAATAGGAAAGTGATTATATGATTAATTTTTTACTTAACTTTGACTAAAAATTAGACTTGGGATGGAGAAAAGACTATAGTGGCCAATGAATTGGAGACCTGGCAAAAGCTTAACGAAAAGGTTCCGCCTAATCAATTGTGCAATCGCTTCAAGGGTAAGGAATCTCACGTTACCCCATACTAGCAAAAAGTCGACTTGAACTTGAACTTTGAGCTCTTTCTTCTTCAATTAAGGACTGACTTGTCAGCATAAGTTATCCCTCGACCCGGAAGCCGACCGAGGGATGATGTTCATGCCAATAGAAAACTCTACTTGCCAATGTGCTGGAAATCCATCGTTTGTGGGGTATTACTGGGATACATCGGAAGCAGTGTCCAAGAAGGATCCAAATGCTCAAGGGACTCCTTATCCGGATGGGTGTTACATACGGTATGATCAAAAGTAGAGATAATTTGTGGTTTAGAGATGGTAGGGAAATTTGAATCTTTTCCTTTATATTAGGCCATGGAGCCCATGCAGACATTTGTCGGGAGTGGACATACCATTTAAACCTATGTATCACGATTACCATATTGCCCTCGATAGCGAGCGAAGAATTTTGGCGCAGATGGTATTCCCTCTGGCTCGAACTCATCGTTGTAGACAGGGCACATACTGCCTGGACTTGATCCCCGGTATGAAAAAACCAATTTGTTGGTGCACTCCCGGCAGTAAGGATCCAGCTTGTCATGAGGTCATTTCGCATAACTTCACCGGACAGAAATTGAAAATCCCTCCTTTGAACTCTGACCTGCTACAAACTCGATTCCGTTTTATGAAGATGATGATCCCTGTGAATGACACAAAGAGTCAATGCAATCCGGACCTAAATATTAAAGTGAAGCGTTTGGCGGACACCGCTGGAAGGGAACCATTTCGTACTGGCGCGTATGATATTATCAAAGAGATTGTGGAGGCGAAGCACGCTCGGTTTTGTGACTTCCGGGAGGCTATTTACTGCGATCAAAAGACCAGGGTTTGCAAAGGTAATATGAACTGTGGCCCCGGGAAGCTTCATCTAGGCAAAGGGGTTTGTGCCATAAATAACGGATTCGCTTGCCAGTCTAATGAAGACTGCGTACCGAACGCACAGTGCAAGTATTTCAAAGAGATGTCAGAGTCTGCTTGTACCTGTATGTCAGGATATGGCGATGGTTGCCATCTGGAAAATAAACCATTCTTTGGGAGTCGGTTCCTCCCACTCATTTCGGGTTTGAAGGATCAAGAGTTTCTCAAGATGGAAGTCAAGGTCTTTAAAGTCCTGGAAGCTTGGGAAGATGCTATGACCAGGAAGGTAGGGGAAACATGCGACAAATCCTTGGACTTGGAATCCATGCAGCTGGTAAAATATTTCGGGAATCTAAATATTTTCGATAGAGAAAGCGCTGATCCATTGATGACCAAAGCTTTAAGGATTTCAAAGGAGAGTAACGGCCAGCTCTGTAACTACCGGGACTTTCTTCGATGCGATAAGGGCAAATGTATGCCAATCTTTGGACGCCGCATAGTATCTACTGGGAGTCACGTGGGAGATAATAAGATTGTCGTAGAGTTGGATCATAATGATGAGTGCGTGCCCAACCTCCCAAAAATATTTGAGGATAAGATACGCACCGGATGTAAGATAGGCTACATGTGTAAGTACAACGGTATCAAGAAGGTCTGCGAGCCGGATTGTGACAGCCAGTATGCTCCAGTGAAGGATTGTCAGAAGGCTAAAAGGGCAGCGGCGGCGGTGTCAGGTGCACAAGCCCAAAGTTTCCAGGGGGGATTGGGATTGGCTGGAAGAAATGACTTTGATTCCTTAGGTCAGATACCAGATGGGGGACGTCAGATGCCAGATGGAGGACGTCAGATGCCAGATGGAGGACGTCAGATACAAGAAAGAGGACGTTTGTCTGGTAGACAAAGTGGAGGCAATGTGACCGCAGAAAATAGCACTGACACTGGCGCTTCTTCACCAGGAAATGTAACTAATACTGCCTCAGGAAACACCACTAATACTTCATCAGGAAATAATACAGACATTGTTCCCCCAAGCTCAGGGAATGGTACCTTACCGCTCCCGGGAGGTAATACAAATGTTGGAAACATGACCGCTGGAGGGAACGGGACGGACTTAATTGGAAACATGACCTTGCCTGGAGCCAATGGAACGGATAGTGGGGGAGGCGACCTGAAATCTCCTCCCGGCACCAATCCCCTTGGTCCAGCTGGGTCATCTGGTACAGTAGGTGAAAAGCTTTCGTATGGGAGGGACTGTAGCGCATCATCTGACTGTGACAAACAGTATTTCTTGGAGTGTAGAGGTGGGAAATGCTTATGCCCCCATGACCTCATCCCTGGGGAAGCGGAGTCTGCATCTCCTACCATGCCTTCGGTACAGAGAGAGTTGCCTATTGCACAGAAAATAAAATGTGTCGCGCCAATAGGTACTCATGATGACCCTCGACCTTTGCTCATATCTGAGTGAAAGATACAATATACAATCAATAAATCAAATATATTCTTACAGATGCACTTTGCGATGAAGAGATTGCGCTGCAAAGGAACTTTGGGGAAAAACCAGCTTGCTTAGCAGGCTCTTCCTGCCAGCCTATTAACGGTCGGAAATTCTGCAGACCCCTCCGAGAAGGTGGCATTTTCGTCCCAAAGGAAGCCATTGATGGTCTCAAGAGTAAGTATGGATATAACGAAGCAACACCTGGACCTAAATCACCCAGCGCTACATTCTCCCTCTGTCTTATGTCTCTGATGGCTTCCTTCCTAGCCAAACTATGATACAATGGAATCATTCAACTAGAAAAATAATTTATAATCATTGAAATGTCAAAAGCTAATTGATGCATCTAATCTCTAGCAATACTCTCGTAAAGGAATGATAAGTACCTTAAATTATTTGGTACTTGATCGTATCCAGAGGTCAAGTAAAAGTTTGTTACAATATTTAGTACCATGAATCATAAATCGTACAATGTTTTGAAATAATATCAAGATTGGAATTACTTTCTGTAGTGGATTGGAATTTTTTATTCATCGAGGCATATTTTTTGTAAGCCAATGGAAAAGAGAAGCAGTTCTTAGTCCATTGTAGAGAGAGTTCAAATGACAAGGTCTTAGTCAGATTCATGGCATGCATTTTATTGCATAAAACTGCATTTACTCTTGTCATTATGAAAAAACCAGCGGAGTATTATTTCATCCCGAAATCTCCATATGATATGTTCTTTAAAAATCCACTCGTTCATCATTCATCATCTTCTCAGAATATCATGTCATGTCTCATCTTCCCTATCCCTAATCATTTTCTCACATAAATCCATGCAAAACAGTCCAAACCCAAACACCCTCGTATCTTTAAAGAGCTTGAAAGACTCGAAGATTTAAGGATTTTACTAACAGGCTAAGCAAGACGTAATCATTCTTTGACTCAGATTCTTTCTTTTTGCATTGCGTATATGCATACGTTCAGTTTGGGTATATTTAAAAGGTTCGTTGTAATGTAATGCTGTTGTTTATATATCCATAGAACATACAAGATGGATAGGTTCTTATTCTCGCTCTTGCTTCTGTTCTATTGCTTCCTGGGATATTTTTTACACCATTCTCGTTCTATTGAGATTTGAGATGGAGAGGACAACAGTAGAAAAATAGAATGAAAATGAAACATGAGTGAGCGTAAGAACCTCTAGAACCCTACTGCTGCTCGGTCCGATTATAACCGAATGATGATAAATTTTGTAAAAAAAAAATATACACGGAATTTATTTACTCACCCTGTCACCCTCTCATTCTTTTTCGTGAGCAATGTGAACATAAGCTCCTTTTTTTAAAGGGAGTTGGAGATATTGGACTTCCTGGAGGATGTTGTGAGAGTAGTAGATCTCCAGTTTCGTAGACCTGGCCCTGCCCTTGAGTCCAAGAGTTCCAGTAAAGAAATGTAAAGTGGAGGGTTATAAGAAAATATATATTTTTGCGTAATATGGAGGAATTGTGCGTAGAGTTGTAGAGTAGACATAGAATCTTGCGTATTGTGTACTGTGTACGGTTGTTTGACAGAAATTTACGCAAAAATATATCTGGAAGGATTATGGCTGTCAAATGAAATTTTTAGTTTAAAATTATAATCACGTAAATCACGTAATATTTCCTGAAGTTGAAAGGCTGAATAAAATTAATTGAAACGAGTGTCTTCACCAAAGAATATCATAGAGAGGAAGTGTAAGACTAATTGTAATTGTGGGCTTTTGATTCGTTATTAAACATGTTGGAAGGACTCTAGTGAATAAAAGATTTGAAAGTGCCATAATTACAAACGGAGTATAAATCGGAGACTGGGTTTAGAGTTTGGATTGGTTTTTGCAAATTAAGTCTTCAGATAGTTATGTTTTCTCGTTGAATCATGGCTACTGCGGGACTAACGGATATGAGTAGGGCACATGTCCAACCCCCTAGAGATGGAGAAGGAATTTGTCAGGTAAGCGGTTTCATAGTTTTAATATCTGTCCGGATGTAGATCTGTGTCGTCTCGAGATATTTAACCGTTTTATTCTGATTCTGAAAGATTTACACTGGAAGTGTCTGCAAACGCTTCATCGAAAACCGGACAATTTACGTACACTCGGAGGAGAGCCAGAACGTGATTGAATCAAAGTTAACAGAGGCCTTGAAGGTTATCCAGCATTCGGAGTAAGTACCCAAACTTTTCATGGAAGTCTAAATAGAAACTGATAAGTGACTAACTTTTATAATTGAAATTTTCAGGGATATTTCTGCACGCTGTTCAGAATTTGCAATACCCTCCCTTTGCTATTCTGCCTTTCCTTTGTGTCCTGACAACTTGGGAAATCAGGAGGAAACTTTGAACTTTGTATCTCCTAGGAGATTATGTAGGGAGGAATGTGAACTCTTGGAACATGACCTATGCAGACAGGAATACGCTTTGGCAAAGAGACACCCTCTGATTGGACAGCAATTGGCGATTCCTGAATGCGCCGAATTACCGCCTTTAGGCTCCAAGGAGTCAGCGACATGTATACGTTTAGGGTTACCTCATCTCTCTCCTATTGTGGAGGATCATGCGTGTTACAAGGAGAAGGGCGCTATGTACAGGGGAACTGTAAGAGAGACCGAGTCTGGGGAACCTTGTAGACCCTGGAGCCATCAGTTAAACTTTAAATCCTCAGATTATCCCGAATTGGTAAAAACTTGAAAGAACTTTTAGTTCAAATTCAGTGAACTTGAATTGTGGAAAAAACTAAAGATATAATTTTGATAGATGGGAGGTCACGACTATTGCCGCAATCCTGGGGGAATAGAGCAACAGCCGTGGTGTTTCTCCAACTCCGACGGACATTTCAGGAGGGAGCCTTGCAAAGTGCAAAAATGTGGAATTTTTGGATATGGTTAGTCAAATGGAAAAGAATAAGTAGGGTGTCTCCTGGAAGATACTCCAGCAGTATATAAAATTAGTTTTTTTTAAATTAATTAGAGAGCAAAATCTGGGTACCGGTAACTGGAGGTGTTGCAGCGTTGCTAGTGTTGCTCTTCCTTACCTGCATAATTTGCTGCTGCCGCCGTCGAGGACGTAGTAAAATGTCTACGACTAAATCAGTGGGCTCCAAGGGCTCCATGCAAGGTCTAGAAATGAGCAGTTTACTCCGTAAATCTTCCCAAACTAAAGCCCCTGAGATCCCCATGGGAAACATACAGTTCCTCCAGGAACTTGGAGAGGGTGCGTTTGGTAAAGTGTACAAGGGTGAAGGTATCTTAAGACCGGGAGATGGTCCTATGCGTGTAGCTATTAAAACACTGAAGGCTTCAGCGACTCCAAAGACTAGACAGGATTTCTTTCGGGAGGCTGAGCTAATGGCTGAGTTGAAGCATCCTAATATTGTATGTCTCCTTGGAGTGATCACTAAGGAAGAGCCTAGGTGCATGCTCTTCGAATATATGAGCCAAGGGGATCTGCACGAGTATTTGTTAAGCCACTCTCCTAGAAACGACTCCACCCAACATGGGAGCAATGAGTACGGTGGAGGGCAAAAGGTTCTGGAGCCTAATGAAATGCTCCTCATTGCGGCACAGATCGCTGCAGGGATGGAATATCTCGCTTCACACCATTACGTCCATAGGGACCTCGCTGCGAGGAATGCTCTAGTGGGAGAAGCGCTCACAGTAAAAATCTCAGATTTTGGGTTGTCACGTGACATTTACTCTTCAGATTACTACAGAGTTCAGTCCAAGTCCTTACTACCCGTGAGGTGGATGCCTCCTGAGAGCATTCTATATGGAAAGTTCAGTACCGAAAGTGACATCTGGGCATATGGTGTGGTAAGTTTAAAACATGTCGATAAATTAATTGATTTTTAATTAAAACTATAAAACATCCTCATTCCTGATTTTTAATTTTTTAAAAGGTCCTGTGGGAGATCTACTCGTACGGGTTGCAACCCTACTATGGCTACAGTAATCAGGAGGTTATCGAAATGATACGTTCTAGACAGCTCCTCCCTTGTCCAGACCTCTGTCCTCCGAGGATGTACGCTCTTATGGTTGAATGCTGGGCTGAAGTGCCTAATCGTCGTCCTACATTTGAGGAACTTCATGCCAGACTAAAACAGTGGGTCCTACCCCTCCTAGCCTCCACTTACAATCAGGGAGTGAGTTATCCCAGTGGAGTGGCTACTTTAATGATGGGTCAAAACTGTACCAACACTAATTCCATGAGCAACAATACCAACTCCTTACAGCATCAACAATGGCAAGGTCAGTCTCACCAACAATACCCTCGCACTCCACAAAATCAACATCCCCAACAGCAACAGTCTCCAAGTCACTGCGTAACTTATCAAAGCACCCCAATCGTACACTGCCCCGTAAACTGTGGCACTCCAGCGGGAGCTCCTGGTGGGCTAGTGAATGGAGGTAGGTTCTCTCCTCAACAGGCCATACACAACTTCCAAACTCCAAATGGGAATGGCACTCCAAATATGGCTCATGCTCATGCCCACTTCCATGGAAACCCTAGGATGGTTACCGCTCACGCTCATCCCCACCATCATAGTTATCCACAGGTCATTGCCAACAATGCAACACACTCTCATTCTCCTTATCGTGCTACCAACATTTGACCTACGACAGAAGCGTGAGAAGTTTACTTTAGACTCCACTAACAGCCTCTTCCGGTAGTACAGTTTTAAACTTCCTGCTTTAAATTTCAAGCTAAGCCAAATCAAAACTCAATTTGAATCATAATGCCCCAAATTCAAATGCATTTGGGAAACTAAGCCATAAATTAGGTCATTTTCACTTTATCAAATTTTTTACGGAAACTATACGATAGTGTAATGCTGTTACAGTTAATTTTGTACAAAATCTCAAATTATTGTACAAACCATAAATTTAAAGATCTGCTCGTTTCTTTTGAGTTGTGAACAAGATGTACAAAGTAATTGCGTAATTACCGTTACATAGTATATGTACATTAGCTAGTTTCTCTCTTGTAGTTTTTTTGTAAGACCACAATCCAAAGCTAATTAGGAATTATTTTAATTACTACAAAGATTAAAACATGTGTGAAATTTGGTGAAGCATATGTAAGTTATTGAGGCTCATCGGATTTGATCGTTAATTGATTGCTTGTTGATCATTATGATTTATGAGAGGATGGTCGTGGTCTTTATGACGTTTTTCTATGATACAAGTGAGCAATCATGTGGTTATTTGTAGATCCTGTAGCTTTGTTAAACTTTAGTTTCTGTTGTAACCGTAAACTGTACATCCTAATATTTTTATGTAAATACATAGCTAATTAAAATGGAGATTAAATCGGACGACTAGCTACCAAAATTAGACCTTGGCCCTTCGCGACTTGGCGGTCGTAATTGAAAGTGAAGTTTTGCATAATACAAAAGTGGAATTGGTATCATGGTCTTTTGCTTATCATATGATGAAGATAAGACTTTATGTCTAATTGTTGTTGTAACTTGATTAATGAATGGAACGGCAGCTTCTTTAGCTTTCCAGTTTTCTGTATCTCCAGAAGATTGCAAATTGTTGTGAACTATGAATTAAGTTGTGAAATTAACCGGTGTGTATTAAAATTGTATGAATTAGGATAACATGTGAACTTATTTAAATAGCTAAAGTTCAGCTAACTGATAAGTTACCATAATTTGTTACGATTTTTCTAAGATTTTTTTGTAGCTTTTGGAATGCGAGATATAGAAACTTTTGGGAACTAATAAAACGAGCATATTGAAAAAACCGTTGGTGTTTAAGTGAGAAATAATTTATCACCCATCTTAAAAGAATTAGCGAATGTTATTTTTTATTAAATGCAATACTTTGAAACAAGTTCCCTTCTTCGGACTGTAATTTAACCGATAAGTCCTACAGGGTAAACTCCACCGTAAGGGAGGGCTCCACGATATCCCCCATGTCCGTGAATTCCATGTCCTCCTAGGAAAAATAAGGTATTTCGAAACCGTAAGAAAGGATACAACAATAAGGATTAATTATATTAATGGGGCAACTTGAGATTCTCACCGTAAGATCCGATTCCGTAAGCAACGCCACCGTTATAAAGGGAGTAAGCTCCATAGCCCAATCCTTGATCGAAGTATATGGCGGAAGCGGCAGCGATGCAAGCTGCAAAGACGAGGACCTAAGAAATCAAGTTAAATTAATTAATCCAGAATCTTCAAAACACAATCGCTCTCCGAAAGTCCAAACTCGGAAAGTCGGATGTGAACAATAAATTATTTTTAACTCACGGCAAGCTTGAACATTTTGATAAGGTGAAGTAAAAGCTGAAAAAGAGTAGTTACTTTGTTGGAGTTTGACAATTGACTGCGCTTAGATAATTGAATGCTGTAGAGTTTTTAAGTGATCGCGTGGTTCCCTAGAGGTGTTTCCATTGTTTACCTGAAAATATTTCAGCGTTCAGCCAATACAGCCTTCAGACTCATTTCAGTCTTTATTCCGTCATTGATATTTTAGTTGACTTCACTATTTTTCGCAATCATCCCAATAAAAAAAACTTTAGGCTTTTGTATTTTGTGGTCTTCTATTACAATTTGCAATACAATGATTGGTTTTTGCAGAATAATCATGATAGGTATTGAATGGGTACGGGTCAGTAATTAGCACTCTGTTTTCGCATCGGCATAAGTATCAATTGAAAATTGGAATGGAATCATGGCTAAAACTTATGCTTAGGCATTCTCTACCTTTTTGCAGAGTTTAAGCGTTAACTATACTTACCAAAACTAGTTCACGTCACCACTAATACCTACTCACTAAAAGTGCATTTGGTTGAAAGGTTCTGCCTCTGATTGGGAATGTGAGTGGCATTGTTCCGATTTTTTATGCTTTATAGGTATTTTGCGAAAAGATTATTTTTTTGTGTTGGTAGCTCAACAATTATTTGGATGTTAATGTATTTTGGGTTTGTCAAGTTTAAGTTATGCATAGTCTTTAGGGATGAATCATGGGATACTTGATACTTAATACAATCATGTTACGGACAAATACTGAATCGATAGAGTGAGGGGGAGTGTGAATACTTGAATGGTGCAGATAAAGTACTTTTTTAATCAAGCCAAGTTCATCCAAGCGTGAGAAATTATGTAGTCTCAATTGAAGCAAAACTTGTTTCATTCATCTTTATTTGTAGTTTATTTATAGCTTAGCTGATGTCATGATGTCAAACAATAAACTCTTTTGCGGGAGTGTGGAAGCTTTATGCAAATGTGAGTCATTAAACTTCAATGGGATTTTAGTTTTAAAAATTAATAAGATAATTGGTAATGAAAATTTTTAATATTTAGAAAGATATTTTGGGATTTTTAGTCTTCAAATTACCGATAGGATTTTTGGTACTTTATTTTTTCCCCTGGTACTAATATTTTAATACATGGTTAAAATATAGGGGCAAAGTGCAACAGTACAATAATTATTTTGAAATTAGAACTAAACTAACAAAAATTTTTGAAAGTAATTATACAAGAGTGTAATATCTTATTAAAATTAAATATTTACATAAAGAAATATATTGTATAAAATTATTTAGCCCATTAAGTCTTATACATATAAACTACTTAAATAAGTCTTCCATAATCAACTCAAGTTTTATTCAGGATTAATTTATTTTGTGATAATTCATCTGGTCCACAGTCCACACCTCCTCAACGAAGCAATAAACTCTTTCATTATTTTTGCTAAATATTTCGTGGCTAAGACCTAAGATAGCTGCGACTGTCAAGGTTAAGTCCTACCTCTTCTATTCACGAATGGCAAAAAGCGTCTTAAGGACATTATAATTAGGGTTTTGTAGCGTTGCGAATCGCATCAATTGAAAGAAAAAATAAATTACAGTAGTTAGACTTAATATTCTCGATTTTAGTTCAATCGAGATATGAGGTAGGCAATGCACGAGCTGGTACGCGAAACCCAGAGCTTGTGTTGCCACCTCTTCCCAAAACCTTTATTGAAGACTTGGAAGAACTATCACTATCCTCGGACTTAAGCATTGAAAAACGGTACATACTTGCATTCACTATTAAAAAAGAAGTTTTATTGCCAAAGTTAATGTGTGTTTGTTTTGAGTAGATTTTTACAAAACGGATTTATTAACATGATAGATATGCATGCACTCCAGTTTTCCTGAAAAACTAACAGTGAAATTCTTGTAAAGAGCCCGTATTTAAAAATTCCAGCCCTCATTTATCTTTACTTTACCAAAGACTTCCTGGTGACGCAGGTATGTTTACTGGAAACATATCCTCTAAATAACTTTTTTGTAGTGAACTCCTTGCCGCAGACGTTACAATTGAATGGTTTTTCTTTTATATGGACCAGCGTGTGATTGACTAACTCATCTTTTCTAAAAAATTCCTTGTCGCAGAAAACACACCATTGTAAAGGCATTTTCTTATGGATTCGATTATCATGTAGTGTTAATTTTGCTCGGGAGTTGAATTTCAATTCGCACGATCCACAGGGGTAAGGCTTCGACGTACTATGGATGTGAATTTCATGACTGGTCAGCGTAGACTTTTCAGCAAATGTTTTACTGCATTGAGAGCATGAAAACGGTTTCAGCTTCAAGTGGACAGCTCGCTCATGGCCTCGAAGATGTCCAGATTGACCAAATGATTTTGAACACCGTTTACACTTGTAGGGTTTCTCGCCGGTATGTTTGCGCATGTGTTGCTGCAAGTGACTCCAAGTTTGGAACCGTTTTTGACACAATTGACACTTAAACTTCTTTTCCGCTTCACCCAAATGTACTAGTTTATGTGTTTTTAAGTAACTCTTTTGTTTAAACTTTTTGGAGCACATATCACAGTTCCACCAGCTAATAGTTTCATTGTGAATTTTCAGATGGCGAGTTATATTACTTTTGGAACTGAACAGTTTATTGCACCTATCACACTTATATCTAATCCCTTCATGAACAGAAGATTGATGTCTTTGGAGTCCAGTTTTAGTCTTAAATAACACTTCACATGTTGGACACTGGAGCACTGTTGGTTTCGGAATTTGTTTACCAGCCATCTTTAAGTAAAACTTATTAACAATTGGTTACACCGTTAAGGAGAATAACTTTAATGTTGCTTGCTTTTCAGAGTTATTTTTCCTCACAAGTAACCCTGAATATATAAGGAAAATTAAATCAGCTCAAATCGATAGTTTCTTCGGCTAAAAGTGAGCGACAACTAAAACGTTTCTCCTCAATTTCCATCCTCATAACTCATTTGAAGAACTAGTGTTTTGTAAAGTAAAAGGTTCCTGGAATTTAGGGTGTTTAATGAACCCTAAACAAATCCCTTCTATTTCAGGAAATTAAGCTGAAGTTCAAAAAGATCCAAAAATAATCTGTCACCATACTTCGTAGAAAAAGGACCCAACTTTAAAAAAGATTCTGCGACTGGTTTGAGTATGTAAAAGGGACAAAGAATACTGGTACATATTCACTAATCCGGTTAACCTTTATTTCTGGATTATAACATAACAAAGAGAAGAGATACATTTCATTCATTATATTTGATGTTTGTATTTAGTAAGAATTGCTTCCCTTGTGTATTTTTATTTTGCCCAAGGCTTCTTATTGACACTGGTATGCCCCTTGGAGAAATGGCGTTTCTTTTGGCTTTTCGTGACAAACTCTTTGGGACGATCCAGATCAAACGTTTGATTTTCTAACATTGTGGGATAGGGGAAAAACCCTAT
>JAANSQ010001128.1:0-16679 GCA_036850885.1 Lepidocyrtinus dapeste
TTAATGTGGACCGCATTTAAACTTTTGACTGCTACAGAATTGTCATAAGATCTTACCAGGTTCAAATTTGATGAAGTCGAGAATTTTTCCACTGGCAATGTCAACTTGGACAGTGTCATTAACTTTCGTCAAGGGATCCGGGTATCTAATGGTTCTACCGTCGTTGGTCACCACGAAAGGAACTCCCTTGGGACCAACCTGCACCCTCTTGACCTTGCAAAGTTTGTACTGCAAATGTACAAAAAATTATAATTAAGTATCTTGTTGGAGAAAAATATAACCTTGTTTTCAAAAATTATTTTACTTGGTCAGAAACAACAACTATTCATGTTTTATCATCGGATTATGCCTGAGTGTTTAAGTTAGGTCATCATACCGTACTATATAAATAGAATTAAAAATTAATTTCCGCTACCTTTGCTTCTTCCAAGGTGATCCTGTGAATAGTGAAACGTCCCTTGACATCGTAGATAAGACGGAAGTTCTCGCCGGTCTTCTCAATCTCTACCACATCTAAAAGTAGATAAAGAATTGAAATGGAATTTTATTTTATCATGCAATTTCATAAAACTGTAATGAAACACTACAAATACTATTAAAACTTACCCATGAATCCAGCTGGGTACGTTGGGTCAGTACGTACCTTTCCGTCAACCTTAACGAGCCTTTGCATGACGATCTTAGTCACCTCAGCCTTGGTCAAGGCATATTTCAGACGATTCCTAAGGAAAACCACCAATGGGAGGGATTCCCTCAATTTGTGAGGTCCAGTGCTAGGTCTTGGAGCATACACTCCACCCAACTTGTCTAACATCCATGCCTTAGGAGCGTTTAACCGCTTCAAGTGCTTCTTGGGCCCTCGAGCCTATAAAATTATTCGAAAGTAAATCGATAAATTATACAAATTTATTAATTAATATTTTGCAGGTATACTGACAACATATTAATAACTAGCATTCTAACATCCATGCCTTAGGAGCGTTTAACCGCTTCAAGTGCTTTTTGGGCCCTCGAGCCTATAAAATTATTCGGAAGTAAATCGATAAAATACACTATTTATTAATTAATATTTTGCAGGTATACTGACTACATATTAATAACTAGCATTCTAGAGTTAACCATATTGTTTACTGCTGACAAATTAAAAATATATCCCTATTCAATTTCCATCAGACGGTTTCATTGGATAATCTTGAGCTGATTATTCAATCTAAACTTTGACTACGTCTGATTTTAAAAACAAACTAAACAACCAAGAGCAAACCAAACAAGGTAAATTAATTTACTGAACAATTAAGTGTTAAAATATCTTACCATGATGAGAAGTTACTAGTTCCTTAGTTGTTCCTAAATTAAACTTGAAAAGACAGAAAAAGTAAATGAGAAATTTTTCACATGCCCATATTACAGAAAGCAAGGCATACAGGACATACAGAAAATGAAGAAGCGGCTTCAATGAGATAGTTCACTAGCTGCAGCATGCACCTCAGATTTTCAGATTTTCCCTTCAGGATTTGTCAATGCCTCGCCTAGTAGTTTCAACTTTTATAAATAGGTGGCTGCTGCTGTACTAAAACTAAAATACAATGTATTTGAAAATAGCTATATGCTTATCCTTGCTTGTTTGCTTATTTCAAAAATGCGATAGAGTTTGTAGGAAGAAGAAAGGGATTAAAGCCATAATCACTAACACAGTCTTATACACATAACGCGAACCCCCTATCCACCCTTTAACTCATTAAGCCCCCATTGATTTATTAAAAAAGCAGGTAAGGTGTAAATGATCATTATCAACGTTTCGTGTGTATGAGAAGGTATCAGAGAGGAAAAAAGCGTGAAAAGGTTTGTTGTTGTGCAATCGTCCAAGAAGAGAGAGAGACTAAAGAAGGAAAAGGAATATTTTCGTCTAGAATTTTTTTCTACTCCAAGAAAATAATTTTCTCGTATGTATTTCAAGTGGAAAAAATATTTAAAATAATTTATCTATCCCACCAATAATAAACGTTTTAATTAAACGAATTAAATATCAGTAAGTGGTTGCAGCAATTATTCAAATTACTTCTTTCTCAATGGCAATCCAAGCCCATTGAAGAAACTTTATAATTGTTTTATTTATGCGGAGACTTTCATTTGCAATTACCGATAGTTAAATTAAATCTACTGATAGACACTTCAAGAAATTTTCTGGTATCGAGTTGGAAAGCTTGTCCTTGAATTAATTTTTATCGTGAAGGGCACAAGGAACTCCCGTCGAAAATAATCAGTGTGGTGCCAGTAGTAATTGACAAAACCAACTCAATCTGCTCATTCTGAAACTCAGTGTTCACAAGGAGGCGTATTATAGTATCCCCGTGCAACAATTTTAAACCAGCTCTAATAAGGTGCGTATCTACGTGTATCTCGTATTTTTAGTCCATTTTACTGGACTTTGCTTTGACCTGTGTAAAACGTTTTTCAGTTTTGAAAGAACTTGATTTAATAATTTTTTGTGTGGATTTTTTAGCCTTTTGAATTCAGTGGATTTCCAGCTTTAGCCTGTGCCATAAGAAACAAATTGCGAACGTCTTGAGTGAATTTTATTTGTTCAAAAATGGCTGATCACGTTGCAATGTCGTTAGGTAATTCACCACAAATACTTAGACTGGATAGATAATTACATCCAGGATTTTCTACGACTTGTAATTTACAGGAAATTAATTGAAACTTTATTTAATCTAACATTCCAGATGATTACATCAAGACACAGAAGAAAAAAGGAAACTCATTCGCCCGTGGGGGCGGTGGCAATAGAGGTGGCGCTGGTCGTCGTGGCCCTAAGGCCAATCGTGGAGGTGGAAAAGGAAACGCTGCAGCCTCTTGCGGAAATGCTGGGAATAGAGGCCAAAACTCTTTCCGTGGACGTAAAGGACGGACCTCATTTAATAATGTATGATTACACGGCACGCTCGACGGCCATCTTATACCTGCAATCAAAATCAGTCAGTCTCTCAAGCAAATCTAAGGCTCGGACACCATTTTCCATTGGTGGCGATTCTTATCAGAGTCAAGTGCATCTGAATTCCAGAACACCGTATGGCAGGGGGCTAGAGGAGGTGTAAAGGACTAGTTGGAGAGTACCAAAGCGCCTTACATATCCATATCCATGTCAATCATCTTCGAGTTATGAGCCTGCCTCTAGCTGCTGGGCATGAATCTCAAATTTTTGGCTCATGGCTGTTACTAATCGCCTTTTATCGACAATTATTATAGATCCGCACTTAGATCATTGATTGCAAAAGATGAACCAAGTTGAATCATCTTCATTGATCGTATCGTATGTGCGTGAGCCTAAGTGATGGCTCCAGTATAGCAGGCATTATTTATCTTAACCTCACGGATGGAAGCAGCCAAACGATGAGGTTTTTATGTTGCAAGTTACTCCAGGACCATACCAAGCCTTAAGCTCATAAATGTTTTGTGAAGCATTGACTTGACTTAACGCAGAAGTTCGCAGGTCTCGCCATATGCCTGAATGCGTTTAATGCCAGAAGATGCTATACTGTGAATTGGCGAAGTAATTTGGTCAAGTCAAAGTCCGATTACTAGCTGTGTGATGTTTTTAAAACTAGGCTCGGCTCAGGAAAAACAATTCTTATAAAATCTGAATCATTGATTCTGTATTGTTTCATCATTTGATGGGAGAAGCCTGAAGAAAGAGTATCGCATTCCCCCGAGATTTTTTGTTGAAGAGGAGGCGTTGCAGTTGTCATCCTTTCCAGTTGGCAGTTGCAGTTCCTTTTCTACGTTTCATCGGTTCAGTCAGTGCCCTCAAGAATCGAAGCATTTCACGCGAGCCTTTTATTTAGGATTCTTCATTTAATTATAACTCACAGTCCGATTTATTTTGTTGCACTTGAGACAAATACGGTAAGAAAGAGATAGATTGTGAATACGTAACATTTTTGATTTTCTTTCATCATAAAGGTGCAAAGACGAAGGAATGGAAATAACAAGAACGGTGGCTTTGGTGGGAATCGGAATAGGCAGTTCTCTGGCGTAAGTTTTTTAATTACCACTAATACAGCTTTGTACTTTAGAGAGGTTTGAGTGATTGTTATATTTATAATTATTATGGCAGAATGGCAACTTCTCCCGTGGAAATCCCATCGGAGGCGGACAAAGACTACAGGCTCAAGTGCCAAACCGCAACAGACGGAACCGTAATGCGAATCGACGCCCAAGGAACAATCTTGCTCAGCAGGCTTCCAACTTCCGCTATTTCAAGAGGAATTCAAACGCTGCTGGAGGATTGGTCCCACTCGGAGGAGGAGTTCAGAACTCTAGACGGAATCAACAAGTAAAGAGATTGCGCTCCAAGAAAGCTGCTAACGTTGGCGTTATTCAGAACCAGATCCCAGCATTGATGGGACCCATCAAGAATAGGTCCTTCTTGAAGCTTGCAAAGAAACGCGTGCAGCGAGCAAAACTACTAGTGAGCCGGAGGAAATCTATTGTTGGGGCTGGTGGAAAGATAAGAAAATTGGTAAATGCATGAATAAAAATTATTTTAAATGTGCAAAACTTACTGAAGAAAAAAATAATAATAATTTTAATTTTATAAAATAGATGCCGACACCAGTAGGACGCGTCGCACTCAGCAAGAACGGATTTGTTACCGTGAAAAATACCAACGCGAAAAGAATGGAAAGGCAACTTGTTCAGATGAAGATTGCTCGTGCACAACTAGCCAGAAACCGTCTGTCCTTAACTCCACCTCAAAGAACTGTCAACCTACCTGGTCCTTCTGGAGGAAGAAGGAGGAATAGAGGAATCAGGAGAGTAGTGAACAATAACGTGTAAGTATATTAAGTGATTATTTTTCGTGCTCCCTGGATTCTGAAGGATGTTTCACTATAAAATTCCTCTTCTTTTTCAGTGCACAGCCATTGGACTGGAATACCTCGATTGTGAGAACCATGAAAAATGACTTGGTAGACGACATGGTGAGTGGTCAGCTCAACCCGGAGATTCAAAGGAAGATTGCTTTTATTCAGAGTCGCGCAAAGAGTGACCGTGCTCCTGTTATGCCGGATTTCAGGGCTCCAGTCTCAACCTCTCGGATGAAGTTAAGCGATAGATTTAGGCTGATTAATGATCAGTAAACTTACATAATCTGGAGATGACACGGCACTAACTGTACGGACGAGATAGCATAAATTTAACTTTATCGTATAAAGTTACACGTTTTTAGTAGATTATCTAACGTTTCCTTCGAATTCACGATTTATTCACTATGAAACATGCTTTTCTGCCTTGAATCTTGAACATTTATGTCAGTATGAATTAATTATGCTACCGAATTTAGTCAAGTGTCTATAAATAATTTAGAGATAGTTAGTAGAAAACTATGCTTAGAGTTAAAGCTATTTAAGTAGTGCATAAGTTTTATCTAGATAATTAGAAATTGTTCATTTTGTTACGTTTTCACGATGTATTTGAATGAAGTGAAAATGAAATATAGATAACTTTATTGTAAGTCTTAAGAAAGTTAGTTCCGTATCTCAGAGCGGCTAAAATTTTTTCAAGAAATGTAGAAAATTAATAGCGATTTCGCGGCGGTATGGCTTACATGTATAATTGTTGGATTGTTTGAAGTTACGGTGCAAATTACATTTCGTAGAAGAATTTCGCACGGTCGCAGACGCAAATAAATGTTATAAAGCATTAGAATCTGAATGAATTACATACGCATAGAAAAGATTGTACACTTATAATGTTACAATTAGGGTATGTATGTGCAATTGTCATGTCTGGAAATGTATTAAATTATTGATACTGTACGACTGGAAATGTCAGAGTGGATGTGTTTTTATTTTCATGATTCAATCAAATATTTTGTTAAACTATTTGTGTGGAGCGAAGGTACGAGCCGACGGTTAGGGCAATATGCACAAATATGCGCTATTCAATATTCAATACATATTTCGAACCTCCAACATTTGGAACCCCATGGAAATATGCGTCTTGAATTGAAGTCTATTGTGTTGGTTTCTGGAGATAAATTGGAGAATGTTTTTAGGTTACGTAACTTGCACATTAAAATTAACCTGAATGACTGGCCAATTGAGAAATCAATATCCATTCCAACAACCCTAAACACTTCTTCATAAATTTGTACTGCTAGGAGCTTTGAGAGGTAAGTTTCTCCGACATGATTCCTCCAATGTAGCACATGTTTATTTGTAGTTGGTAATGATTCATAATTTTTACAGAAAGACAGATTACAAGGTGTAAAAATGTCTTGCTGTGACCCTTGTCCAACATGCCCTCCCCTCAATGTGAAAGTAGAGATGGCTTCTTCGAAGCCGAAAGCTTGTTCACGAATGTCGTCCAAAGACTCTTGCCGTGATCCTTGCGCTGGAGGTGATTGTGGTGGTAGGGCAAGTAAAAGCGCGTCCCGCCAGGGAATGCCAAACTACATGAAGCCTTTATCCCGCACTCCAAGCTACTCTGCGAGGGTAAGCGGTGGACCTTGTCCTTGTCATCCGCGCCCTGATTGCTGCAGAGTTCCTTGTGAGCAGCCTTGTATGCCGCGATGTCCTCTGGGAGTCTATGCGGAGAGAGTAGAGTCAATGAAACCAGATCGGAAGTATGAAGCCCCAACAGTGAAATTTGACGGCTTGTCTACATACAAAGAGCACTACTTTCTGAAGTGCGGGGATCGAGCAAAGTCATTCAAGCCGGATGCCACTTTCGTTCCTTCGGACGCCAAACTGGATGGACTTTCTACTTACAAGGAGGCATATTACTGTAAATATGTTGCTCGAGAGAAGCCCACCATGAAGCCAACGTTTGAACCAAGCTGTGCGAAAATGGATGGAATTTCCCAGTATCGATTTGACTACAAGGGGTGCATGGTACCGCCTCCAGAGTCTTTTAAGAAAGCGACCACCTTTGTTCCATCCGATGCGAAGCTAGATGGGATCACTACCTACAGGCTTAATTACATTCCTTATTGCCCCAGGGAGTATGATTACGCACGGCCTAAACAATCTATGCGTCCTGTGGGAAGTCCGTCTTGCGCGCCAATGGAGGGTGCGAGCACCTATCGAATGGATTACTATCCAAAATGTATGGTGCGGACAAATAGCATGAAGCCCCAGTTGAAGCCTAGATTCTCCGACGCCAAGATGGCTGGAATCACAACCTACAAGAATGACTACATTCCATTTCACTTTGAAAAGTGTATTCCGTGTCCCTGCATCCCCGCTGAGATTTATGACCAGTGTTATCCAAACCCTTGCTTGTTTGGGTGTTCTGGAGATAATGATCAGAAGGAACCTGAACCTGAGTGTCCTGATCCTTGTCCACCAAATCCAACTGGAATAGTTTGTGGAAAGCCAGGACCTTGTCAGCCTTTCCCGTACACTGCTGGAAACGCTGGAATGCAATTGCAACCTTGCTGTGATATCATTAATGACCCTATTCTAGAGAAGGATGAGGAGGACTGCTAAATCTTAGGTTATCTGCGGACAAGCACTTAGCATCAAAATCTCTCTGGTTCTTACAAAAGAATTAGCCAAAGTCATGGATCATTTAATACCCTAAAATGTAATTTTGTAAGTAAGCTGAAAGATTATTGATTCTTGTACACAAAAATGTTCTGAGCAAAATATAAAATCAACTTGACATATCAGACATGTAGTTTCGATATTGGATACACTTGTTTTAATTACACCCAAACACATTACATTATAGAGACACCATACGACAATACAACCGTATAAAATATTCATTATTCATATGCATATGATACAAAACGCTGGATGAAATAAATTCAGAGAAATATAATTAACAAAGAGAATCATTACTGTATATACTAATAAACATGGACCATTCCATAGGCAAAGGTCCAGCAGAGAATGTAGTTGAACAAAGATCCAAAAAATCCATTCATTAGTATGGCCTTTCTCGACGTAAAAAACCGTTGGTAGTTTGCACCTGCTTTAGCTATCAGAATCAGCCACATTCCGAACATCGCAATGAAATAAAACCCGAATCCATATAAGCCAGTTAGCCCCAAGACGCCTGCTCCCATTCCAGAAAAGACGGCTGTGCAGGTCCTAGTGTATTCTACAACCGCTGCGTTGTGTTGGATCGCTCCTTGGTTGTAGACCTTGGTCTCTCCTCCTTTTTCCACTGTGACGGTTCTGGTACGCTGCATTTTTAATCTGAAAATAAAGTTAGGAAATATATTAACGCCGGAAGGTCTTTTTGTTCTAATAATCCAGATACTCCGGAACCAGATTAAGCGATTCCTTCTATAGAAATTCGGATTACCCTAAAAGCTTATAATAATGGACATAACGTACCTTTCAGCTAAAGTAACCGCTTAATTCTATTTATCCGCCAAATTAACTAAAAATGTCACTGAAAACCTTTTCAAGATTCAGACTAAACTCTAAACAGTGAAGAATTTTAAGGTTTTGTTTGATAGGAGGTAATTTTAAGATAGAACTACATACACACGTTAGGCACTAAACCACTATTTTAAAAACATCACCGGAGACCGGAACACATTAATTAAATGGTTTGCTTCAGTTGTTTTCTTCAATCATCTGTAGATTGTTGGAGCAGCAGAGAGCAGATGGTTTTGCTTGTGAAATGTATGGATGATGGCAAATGCATAGAGTTCATATTACACTTTCCTTGTAAAATACGCGCAGAAGTCAAGCAAGATGTGCTTTCACATATTGCCTGTTTGCAGTTGCACGTGTCTGTGTTTTCTTCTGTTTTCATTCTTTTTCGGACGACTGCGAATTGGGTTTAGGCCAAGTTTTGGACTAATTTGTATTTAATATTAAGAAACATAACTTTTGACACCGGAATATGCCTTCAAAAACGATAAGTTTCGTCGAAGATAGTGGGGTTGCGGAAGAAGGCGACGGAATGGAAATTGAGGAAGCACCAAATCCTCTCGACGGTACTAACTATATTTCTAGATAAATCTGAATTAATGATATTCTAGATATGTTTGAATCTGGAATGTAAGAAGTAATCATTGCTAACCGATTGTTGTACTTTGTGATGGTTTGATAAGGTGATGGGAATTACAAAACCGAAAATTTGGCCGTCGAGCCGGGTCCACCAGCAAAACGCTTAAAAAGGGACTTGGCAAAGGAGGCTGAACAAGAAATACCAAGTTATGACCAACTTCTGGAAGACGCTACAGTTCCTGCGTCGGAGAAATTTGAGAAGCTCTCGAACTACTTGGAATCAATTATAGAGAATAATGTGAACACTCTACAGTTTGAAACTGACTTTAATGAATGGGCAAAGGAGAAGTTGCTGTATTTGATTGGGGAAATATCTGAGACATCGGAAGGATTTTATAAATTCCTTTGCAACATTCTCAAAGTTACTCCTACAATTGTTGAAGGAATTTGTGAGAAAATTCTTACCTTTATTTATCAACACCACTCAAAAAAGAATAATGATCAGTTAGAAAATTTCATGGAGAAGTTGTCCAGTACTTTTGAAAAACTTCACCGTTATCCCAAACTCATAGCGAAGCTGCTTTTAACTGTTAGAGGCAATGTTCATAAGATTGTGCAAAGTTCCACTGGAGAAAGTAAAAAGTCCAAGAGAAGGAAAAGTGAAAATTCAAAAACTCTTGAGGATATCGTGGCGTTAGTTTTACCAAAAGGATTCATGAATTCATTTTCGGCCTCTCTAAATCTTCTTCCGGTTGGCCAGATTATTGACCTTTGGAAAACGTTAGACCATAACTTGGCCGAAGAGTGTGTGAAGAAAATTGGCGAAGACAAAAAAGGTCTGTGATATAAAATCTGAATAATACTTATAATTTTAATACGATGGCCTTTAAAGATATGTCACGAAAAATCTAATATGTTTTTGCGTTTATAGATGGTACACAACTTTCAATTTTTCTATTGGTCGTGGTAAACCTATTGGAAGCGTTCCTCCTAAATGTAAAAGTTGCAGATTACTCAGTTCCAGCCACAACGGTTGAGAAAGTAGGAGAAATGATGAATAAATTGAAGGACTTTAGCCTCCCTGAGCTAGGGAAAATTGTGATTTCATCAAATGTAAGTTTACCGTTAAACCTACTGCATTAGTTTTAATTTCTTAACTAAATCATATTTTCCATTGGTTTCCAGAATTTAAATTACATCCATGCATTTCTGAAGTTATCATATGCGTGGGGTACTCTTCATGAGTTCATGATGATCTACAATCCTAAATACTTTATGCAATTGTCGGATCCTAAAAGTGCCGAACAAGAAGCAGAGGACCTTTCTTATCTGTTCCCATTTTTAAGTACAGATAAATGGGCATCTCTTTTTAAGTTTTACAGAAAAGATGGTGATGTAATTACTGGACACTTTTTGGTAAGAGAATTTTTTTGTCAATTTAGTGGTAGCTACAAGCTAATTTTACTGGTCCGATATTAAACTTTTTTAAGAATTGAAATCTCCGAAACTTTTACCGAACTGACTTCATCAAAATACCTATAAACTGAGAGTGGAGCATTTTTACTTAGAAAATTCAAATTCCGATTGATTAAAATCAAATAGTTAATGTCTCGGTGTATAGTTATATCATATCTAATTATATAAGGCAAAGTTATTAGGAACGATTCCTACTGACCAAAGTAACATGAAAGTAGCATGAAAGTAACTCTGGCTAAATAAATGCTATTTAATTTTTTTTATCCGACCAATAAACTTTTAGAGGTTAAAACATTTTTCTTAAAAAAAATAAACTAATCTATTTTAATACGGCGACAAGTTCAAGTTCGTCATTATTCTTTTAGGGTACTCACGACTTGGAGATGGATTTAAGAAAGTAATTTTTGTGCATTACGTTTATGTATTTACTTAAAACGACGAAATTAATTAAATAGGACTCTTATAGCGAGTTTCTAGTTTCACTTCACCTTTTAAGTATTCAAGGTACTTCTGAATACGGCAACTTAAAATTTTGTGTGTCCTTAGCGTTGGCATATCCCAATCATTTGCGTAGGCAGCCGATGCGCTGAGGCACCCATAAGCGCTCAGTGATTAGTAAAACTGTGCAGATAAAATAAGAAAAGCTTTCGGTATATTCACTTTATTCGTACGTCAAGCTTCGTTTATCACGAACAAAAACAATATATTACCTGACTTGATGTGCTAAATTAGGTACATTTTCTTCGAAAATAAATCTCGCTTTCATTGAAGGAAATGGAAATTTAATAAAAATGTTTGAAATAGGCGAATTTTCTTCACTAATGAAGAACACTTGGTGGTTGGGAAGTGTTGCGAATTAAAATTTATTGTGTCAGCTCCTTTGCCATAATGCATATTGATTATGGGTGTAACTCTCTGATTGATTACCTTTCTTTGAGCAATCGAGGAGAAATGAATTGAACAACCTAACTTGTATGATTTGATATGACGTGACGCCTCACAAGTCCCGACCAACGCAAAACTTTATCATTGTTATCGAAAAATAATAGAATAGTAATACCTAGACTCTAAAACAAATTCTAATTCTGATATGAAACGACATGTATACCTTACACCACCATCATTTTCCTCCTTTTCCTTAATAAAATCCATAAACGAAAGTGTTTCCTATTTAGTGTCCATCTTTGTAGTATTCCTGTGCGCTTGTACCCTTCAATCAAGCCATTGTCCTGCAATTTGCAATGACAAATTCCCTTTCATTCAGGGATTCAGGTATTCACTTAGAGTCAATGATAATGATCATCATGGAAGATGACTATATTTGTGACATGTGCATGCGGTTTTGAAAAAAAATAACCACTTTAGATTTTTCGAATCAACCTACAACAACCTACTCGCTTCACCACACCACCACAGACACCAAACGAAACCAATTGTGTTTTGTATTCCTTTGTTGAGCATGCTTGTACCAATTGACTTGTTTGACAGGCTTCATTCACGATCCGACTAATTGCGATCTACATGCTAGTACACACATAGGTACATAGATGTTAATGTAAAAGGGAGTTTTTTTATTGATTCGCCAATTTTTTTCGCGAACAATAAGTTTCTTGCAAATTGCTTTCTTTCTCTATCTCCTACTCAAATTCAAATCAAAACTATTCGTGGGCATTACATTTCATTGAGCATCGATTGCACGTAAAACTACGTAGTTTATTATTTATTTATTCTACTTCCATCATTATTTATTAGGTCAATAAATGCAAAATGCGAGCCAAAACTTGTAGCTAATTTACAGGGAAAGAGTGTGAGAGATAGAGATCGATGAGTTTGATAGGCAACTGTACTATTATTTGGGGTAGGTGTGCGCAAGTAAACAAATCAAGTGAAAAGTCAAACAACACTAATGAAATGGAAATGAACATGAGTGTATTGTCAAAATAAAAAATGGCCAGTTTTGATATTTTTATTCGGACTTTACCATTATTTTCTTATGTATAATAAGAGATAAGGGACCATGCGACATTTAATATTTAAATTGAAATATTTTGAAGAAGTCGAAAGTCTATAAAAGTTAAACCTGAGTCATCGTACCTATTAACTTGTTCATTGGTATTCTCGGCGACTACAATGAAACAGGAGTTTGACACCAGTTTTTATTGAGATTTCAGTAAATTTGAATGTACTTTTATGGTTGCTCGTGTTAAGATCGTAATGATTATGGAATAAAATGCTTCGTATTGACAAGGATTCAATAAAATTCTTTATAGTCTGATGCCTCAACTCTTGCCTACCTCAATTTAAGAATGTAAATGTTCAAGGTAGCTAATGAACCAGAGAAAACCTGTATGTGGCAAAACTCCCAGCGTTTTTGAAAGAAATGGTGCTCGTTTAATCATTTTCCCCTTTTGGTTGCAAAAATGCTTGCCGATTTAAATTGGATGGGTGAGCAAAGAGTATTACAATAAAATAAAGTGAGTTACTGTACAGACAGGTAAAGGTTGTTGTTCCTTGTTGTTTTACTATTAGCCTATTCAGTTATTTCATGCATTGACAAATTCAATAGGTGATACTGATCATTACAGAATTCCATGCATAGCACCCTATCAATGTCATAAGTCAAGAGTCAATGTCGGTATATGACAAGGAAGACTATTGTTTTATGACGTGCCGATTGCGTTAAGGTTTCAAATTTTTTAAATGCTGCATAGCTGTAAGGGGAAGGAGATTAGGTGTTTAAAACAATGAAGCAATGTAAATATAATTTTCGCCACAGGTCGATCACTTTTGTTTTTACGTGTCGCACACAAGATCCGTTTTTCAATATTATAGCCCATTTTGTCTGCAAAAAAATAAACATATTGGCCACATGCATACATTTTTCCTTTTTCTCAATTTAAAAAACTAATACCAACTCACTTTTCATTGGTTTTGTAAGTCGATAATAATGGCTCGGTATAATGTACATTGTCTTCTCATCATTTCAATCTCATCAAGCCAATTTTAAATTCTATGCATGTAGGTCAGTTTGGTGGCTTTGAAATTGAAATGCCTCGCCGTGATTGATCAACAAAGGAGGGAAATAATGATAGGGGAATCTTCACTTTCAATTGAACTCAATGATAAGGGAGTAACCGAAGGTATAAAAATAATCACAGAGGAGAACAATACTACCTCTGTAGACAATCTTAAGGGGAGTATCGAAGCAGCAGCGGAGTTTATATGGACTCATCAGCATTTATTCCAAAAACGAGTTGGAGTTATGGATGGCGACGAAGATTTCGTCAGAGATATACTGGATCTTACGTCCTCCTACATGGACTCTGAGAAGCTGATTAAATATGCAAAGACCTACATGTCCAGGATTTTATCTACTGGAGAAGAAACACAAGATGTAAAATCGGAAGGAATGAATTCCATAACGAATGTTAAGTTTCAAGTGGCTCTTATTCTTGAATGTCTGAACGAAGCGCTGAAACGGTTTGAGAAAATGAAGTTGATGAAAGACCTGGTGAAGAAATTCTCGCAGGAATTNCGACCAAACTCGGAGAGGGACACGAGGTATTTCTACAGACTTGAAAATAATTATTCAGCTTGGTTTACAAGTTGTCAACGAGGCAATCGTAGCTGCTACTTCCAAAACTGAAGAGGGCACAGACCGGAACCAACCTTCAATGCAAGATACATTGAAAGAAATAATCCAGTTTTTAGACCAGCAGCCTTTAGGACGGTATCCAAACGCCATAAAAACCGTAGTCTTCCTAAACTCCTGTTTGATAGTAACTGCCAAACCTTCAATGCCAGATTCATTGAAAGAAATAATCCAGTTTTTAGACCAGCAGCCTTTAGCACGGTATCCAAACGCCATAAAAACCGTAGCCTTCCTAAACTCCTGTTTGATAGTAACTGCCACAATTGGCCATTTAGAGTATCAGGAAATGGCAAGCAATTTGATATCCGTATTAAGCGAGTGTGGGCAGAACGCCCAAGGGAATGAGTTTTTGTTTCAAGTGAACTGGACCGGACTGTTTGAGTTGCTTACAAAAAGCACAGGATCTATTACAGACAGTGCAAGTGAAAGACTTTGTGCGTTGATTCTTCAGAATATCTACATTTCGCCGAAACTAGCAAAGGATTTTGGTGAGATTAATATGAAAGTCATTAACGAGCTTTTGGAGTTGGGGAGAGAGTCTTCTGGCGGAAGTGTTAGTATTTCTGCGTTGGAGTTTATCTTACAGGTAAAGTGCATAAATCTAATGATTTTAACGATTTCAGCATATGAACTCATTGTCTGTTTACTACAATCTTAAATTGCCCCTGAAATGCATAAAGTACTTTTGTTAAGACTTCCTTTTTGAGCTAACGCCATGTAATAACTTAACTTTCGTTTTCTCACACAATCCCATCTAATCCTTTGAAAAATTCTAATAAATCTGACGATGATTTCGCTTTTATTCGATACGTAGGAGGTTATTGACGGTCGGTCAAAATCTTCTTCCCTGCTTCAGAGCCACTTCAAAATGTTAGCAAATACTGCGGTGAGCAAGTTGTCAGACGGTTCAATCATCGCAGAACTTCATAGTTTCGTCCAAGCCATGAAAAAGATTAGAAAGAAAGGTAGTGGAGGAACGCCTGAAAGTGAAACAAAGCTGTACTCTTCATCAATCTCCTTTGTTTCTCGTGTGATGCAAACCTGCTACTTACTTTTGAAAGGGAAATCATCGATGAATGTCGAAGATGCGGAGAAGTACAAAGTCATTGTCCTTCCTTATATGCATTTTGCTTTAGACCTGTTGGAAATTGGGAAAAGTAGGAAAAGAAAAACCGGAGGATATGAAAAAGACAATGAGACTATGCTCACCGTCCCTTTGTTCAACTGTCTACAGTTTCTCATTGAAGGTTTGCAGACGTTTGAAGAGTTCCGTGCGAATCTCGCTCAAGATTTTCTACCCCGGCTTTGGCACTCTTGTGCAGCAGTGGAAGCTAAACTCAGAGCCGGCACAGGTGCAGATACTTTTAACAGTTCATATAAGGAAGCTGGCAGTTTCGATGCTAATTTCATAAGAAAAGGGAGAAACAGGAGTTGTCAGAAAGGGATATTAAAGCTTATTTTGGAAGTTGCAAATGAGGATGAGTTTCAGACCATCTGTGATTCCACCGTAGAAAGAATGGTGAGGCTTATGAAACATGCTTAATTTTGACTTTGTAAATTGTAACTTTACTGCATCGCGTGAGATAATAACTGACTACTAAATTATGTCGCAATTCCGCTCCATAGGGAAGTGACTCAGAGCTTTCCCTCGTGGCCCATATATTAAGCAACTTGATTGACGCGGAAATTAAGGTGGATGAGGGGAACGTAAAGAAGAAGCAAATTCGCAGAAATACCATTGAACTCAGCCTGCACAAGTGTATGGAAAGGGTACAGTTGTGGAAAGAGTCTGAAGATAATTTCATTTCTGAGTCTATGCCATACGTACACTTTCAAACGGGGCTGTTAAGAAGGAGAAAGGTTTGCCAAACATAATTTCACGCTACATTTAAAACTCACATTATAAATACCCATTCACGAAACATTTATTTTCAATTTCGTAGCCAATGTGTAGCTTAAACTCTTTAGCCGTATGTCTTTCTTCTGTGACGGCTGTGCCCCTTGAGAAGTGCAAAGATGTGGAGACATTCAAGACTGTCTTTTTATCCGTGGGAGATCTTCTCAATGCGATGGCTTTGCATAGGATTGATGTTTTGTCATTCCGGACACACATTTTCCTACAGGTAAGCTAAGAGCTTTTAATGTGCCAATTCAATAAGCCATCCAAAAGTAGATCATCTCATTTTCATTTCATTGTACAGGAACATAAAAAGGATTTTTTTGTTTACCATAATTTTTTATTGATTGATATTAATGAAGCTAGTTGAAATGTTCGCCAGAAAATAATAGTCTTTAGCCTCCTTTTCAACACACATTGTATAACTTAGTCCATAGGAGTTAGTCCATTCTGTGTCTGAAGCCATTAAAACGCATTTGTCTACCGATGCTCACATTCAGGTATTCAGATTCAGGTATGTTGATGATGCTGTCATATGAATGTCGATTTAGTTATCACATCATAAATAGAGCGGTTGACAGTTTGATGCCAAAACGAAAGTTGAAAAGATGAGATGAGACAAGGAAGGTGCACTTTATCAGCAAGTGCTACAGTTACAGTGAACTATTTTCAAAGATTT